>PVJI01023687.1:0-22966 GCA_004026765.1 Micronycteris hirsuta
AAAAAAGGCCTTTGAAAAATGAGTAATTTAGAAAATTAAAAGGGAACTCTAAAAACTGCAAATAAGTTATTTACCTATCTGAAAAATAAATTGTTGGTCTATTTTTAATACACTCTTTTAGTACAAGTGGCGATTATTTGCCTTATAAATTGAAGATAAATGCAATTTAAAAATTAAAAACACTTTATTAAACAAAGTTTATTTACATCTCAAATGTCCATGTGCCTCTATAGAGGACTAGATTTGGCTTCTCACTTTTTATAATGTCTAGGAACTTGGTACCAGAGCTAATAATAATTATTGCATTTTTGAGAAAGCAGGTTAGTTATTCTTGTTAATTATTTTTCTCTTTTTGATTATTGTTCAAGTACAGTTGTCTCCACTTTCCCCCTCACCCCCCAACTCCATCTATCCCCACTTCCCATCCTCAATTCTACCCCTGCCTTTGGCTTTGTCCATGTGTCCTTTATACATACGAGAACAATTTATTATTTTTTTTCCTATAATTTGTATTTTTTACAGTGACTAAAATGAAATTATATATCTCTCCAAATGTAAGTGGATCAATTATAATTTAAATAAGTAAAACCAAGCAAGGCATATATTTTTAATCAGACACAGATAATATATGAATCTTTGTTTGTGGCTATCCTATACTGATTTTTTTAAATTAAGTTCCCTCCCTCTGAAGGTAATTATATTAAATACACAACAAGCTGAAGCAGGTGAGGAAAAAAAAAAGGTTAAGCAAAACCTGAATTCATCTATATGATTAAAAATAAAAATAAAATAAGCTGATAAAAATCCATAAGAAAAATATGTTAATTTTGCTTTCTAAGGCCTAATGTAACAAGTAGTTTACTTCCCAGTGATTATGCATTTAGACTCAGGAATTGGCCTGCCTGGGTTAGAATCTCACTTCTACGTTCTCCTGTGGAACTTCAGGCGAGCAAATGATTCACCGTAAATCAGTTTTCCATCTGTAGAAAGCAGATGATAACTTCTACACCTACCTTATATATTTATAAAAATTAAATTATGTAATCAAAGCAAAGTGGTTAGCATAGTCCTAGCACATGTTAAGGGATAATTAAATGTTAGCTATTATTCCCATTTTTATTATTTCAAAAATCTCTAAAGTTAACAAAAAGAATGCCATATTTTTTCAAGTTCAGATGAAAAATATCTCCCCCTCCTTTGTTTTATTTGTCTTTGTGAAATAAGAAATTCCTTGATTTAGCTCAAAAGCATTTCTATGACAAGGAGAGGTAAAGCCAATATTCTTAAGTTTTTGGAAATTAATTGCACTGACAGTATTTAAGATAACAGGTAGTTTGTTACTTGGAGAACAAGATTATGCTTTACTTAATAGTTTGCAATCTATATATGCCAATTCTTAGAAAATAGTATTAAAGGAGTAAATTCCTTATTTCCACATTCTAGTTCCATTTACAGAAAGTGATATTTAATAGTATATTTAAAATTTTTGTTCTCAATCCTTAATGATATTTAAGTTGAATAGAAAGGGCCTTTTTTAGTTTGATGCAGATGCAGACTTAGAAAGAAGTAATATCTCTCGGAATATAAATAGTCCATTAGCTCACAAAGGAAACATTAAAACGGTTATGTTCTCACATGGAGCCCAGAGATGAGTGAGGATGTTTTAAGTTATAAAACCAGACCCTAACCCAATTTTATTATTGAACAAATAGAGAACAAGTTTAACCTAAAAATGACATAAAAATCACACTTTTATATGCACTGCTGAACATGAGGTTATTATTTCTTTACATGTTCAGTCTTCTCAGTGATAAGTGGGTTAAAAGTTAGCATTGACTTACTATTCAAAGGTAAATATCTTCATTCAAACTACCTTTTCTTCAAAACTATGTTAATGTAATGTCTAGATTACTTAAAAACAAAATGTCTAAAGGCAATATTTATAGACAAAAGCCTTGTTGGTTGGCTCTAAGTCAAATTGATATATCTTGATTAATGTCCAGCCACTTCTGTTCTAAGAGTGAAAAATTGTGTGAATGGTGTTTCTTCAGTTTGTGAGTAATTTGCTCTCTCTCCTAACTAGGCTTTTTATACAACAGTTTCCACCACTTTGAAAGTCTCTCCATATTTCCTCTTTGTCTTGATCCATTTAGGTTTCTATAATAATGCGCCACAGACTGGGTAGCTTGTATACAACAGAAACTTCTTACTGCTCGCAGTTCTGTAGAGTGCAAGTTCAAGATCAGGGCGCCAGCACGGTCTGATTCTGGTGAGGGCAGGGCCTCTTCCTCCTTGCAGACTGCTGACTTCTCATTGTAAGCTCACAGGGCAGAAGGGGGCCAGGAAACTCTCTGAGGGGCCTCTTATAGGGTCACTACTCCCATTATGAGCAATCAACTCTCTTACTACCCTTATATTGAGGATTAGGATTTCAATATACTAATTTTAGGGGAGACACAATCTTTCAATCCATAACACTCTTCTATCTATTCTTTCTCTATAATGCCACTGAATTGTCACCTGCTCTGGGAAGATTTTCCTGTATCCTTAAGTCTATCTAAATAGCTCTTGATTTTGAGATAAGTGCTCCAGTTCTTACTTCATATTAGTTAACTGTGTGTTCCTTTACAATCACCTGAATTCTGTGAAGCAAGGGAAATGGCTTGATAACCTCAATGTTTCAATATTCTATTGGAGTTCTAATGACTCTATTGTAAATATGGCCAAAATTTTTTCATTGGCCACTCCCTAGAGTTATCAGTGATATTCTCTGCAAATGTTCTCACCTGTACTTCAGAAATCACTTAGGATTTCATGCAGGAGATTAGAGGTCAAAGGAAAATAATGTAAGATGATGGGTATTCCAGGAAAGAGATAAAGACAAAGTTATCTTTTAAGTAAAAGTGACACATTAAAAAGGAAGCTGCAAACATGCTTTTCATGTAGTAGCTGGCACCACAGATTAAAGATTGCACATTTCCTCAATCTACAAAGACTTCTCTTTACATATAAGAGTCCAATCCCTCTCCCCCCCCTAAAAAAATGTCTTTACTCATAGCATAGTAGCTGCTTCAAATAAGCAGGACAGTGATAGATAGACACATCCCTGGAACAGAGACAAAAAACAGTTGATAAAGGGCATTTCAAGCATATAAAATGTCTTAGACATTTGGACAAATCTGACAGAAATTAAGTTATTTTCTGAAAGTGATCCAATGTGAACTTTTAAAACTCAGAGACATTTCAAAAATCTGTATTACTCCTGTTATGAATTGATTTGTCTATTTTTGTGACCACAGGCGAGATGGTATTTGACAGAAAGTTTCTGTCCCAGGTTCATCTCCCATCAGGCAACTCTGGGGTGAATAGCAAGTCCCTTTGTTACTTCACAAAACCGAAGTCTTCTGAACAAGACCTGACTTATCTTCACACCTTTAATGGGTTAGTGTCAACCTCGACTGATTGGGGTTCACTGCCTGCCTGTCTACTGCTATCTTGTTCACTGAAAGCATGCTGCTGGGTTAGAGGAAGATTTCTGGGATTGCATACAGGGTCTGCTCAGTGTCAGGAAAACCGAACCCTCCCTGAATGTGATACAATTTCAAAGAGCAATTCTGACCTGTGTTGAGATTTCCGTAACTCGTATCATAAGAGGCTGAGCTCTCCCCCAAACCGTCAGCTGAATTGTAGCCACAGAATGTGTGCAGGACAAAAGGTGCCAAATTTGTAAGTCTGTGAAGTCTACAAATGGTCAAGCAGCAGCCCACATTTTGCGTAAACTTGGCTGAAATCCACAGGTGTTTGTAGCTTTTTTAAAAAGGTAAGTCATTCTTCAGCATGATTAACACAGAAGTCTTGGCTCTCCCAGCTCATGGTACAGGTGTTGTCATGGATTTTCTCATCACAGTTTGTCTCTCTTTTGTCATTTTCTCTTGCTCTCTTCACTAGCACTCATTTAGAAAGCATGCACTGCACATCCATTGCGCACCTCTCACCACGCACCTTCTCTCACTGTCTCCTCCCTTCTGTTAATGCCTGTAGCATGTCAGCAGTACCAGCCTCTGTCCCACTTCCCCTCACCCTTATGCCTACCTCATCTTAGAAATACAGGTGCTAATCTTTGGTCTAAAAATTAAAGAATCAGAGGTATAATGTAATGCTCCCAAATTTTTCTTATAGTGCTTAACCATTTACAAAGTTGATATTTGAAATCTACACAAATAGATTTTTTCCAGTTCTGATCTCAGGCAACAGGATAAAAAGCCACATGCGTCTTATTACCCAGAATGCTTTGTGTATGTTGACCAGGCTATTGTAACAAGCTATAAAAAACATAGAAGATCTCTGTTTTTCAAAAGTTCTCTGCTGAAGATTCTGTTCTCAGACACTTGGAAATCTGTAAAACTACAGGGAACTAAGCTGCTAAACTCACACATAATTCCGCATTATATTCTCACACAGATGTTTATCCTAACACCACTTCTGTTTAAATGTTGAAGAAATTGGAAAAAATGAGAAAGTAATCATCTTATAATAAATATGACCCCAGTGTCATGCACACAAATCAGGTGCAGCTTGTAACCTTAGGGAGAAACTCTTGCACTGAATAGAGGAAGCACAAGTTTTACAATGAACTCCTTTTAAATTCAGTGCTCCTCATCCAGTAAAATATATTAAGAGGGAATGGGGCCTGCTTCTCTACACCTTTGCTACAGTACACATAGCAAGTTGCAGAGGAAAGAACAAAGCTCCGCATCAGAGCCTATAAACTCCTAGAATCAAGGAAGCCATTCTGTAAGTGTAATAAGAGCATTCCAACGTACAAGAGAAGACATCTCAAGAACAGTGCAGCAGGAAATGCAGGTTTCCCTCACCCACCCACCCTGGCTGAGTATCTGGCAGCACCTCCCATTTCTCTGCACTACACCCTTGGTCCCTTCTGCTGCTCTGTTTAACAGGATCAAAAGCAATCCCTTGCTTGCTGCCCCTGGTACAAGCCCCATGCTGAACAATTATACATCCCTTTTCTGTCATATTCTGATATTTGGCAGGATGGATATCAGATAGAGACAGTCCCCTCAAGTAGCAATTTTTCTTTACTTTCCAGAAGTGGATGTACAGTCTCTCTAGTCAGATTTTCCAGGGGGTAAAGGAGATATGTGTTTCTCTGTTTGTATGTATGTGTGGTCCACAGTCTCAGTTCAAAAGATAGCATCCATTATCTTGGGCCTTGGAAGAATCTATAATGAAACAGCTCCATTTTAACATCCCATTATTAGTGTATCAAGATTGCAAGACAGGCCTAACCAGTGAGGGCAGATGAACGATCCATGGAGAAGTCATGATCCCAGGGAGGCGGGGTGAAGTGGACAGCAGCACCAAGAGGACAAATGTATTTTTTGGACTATAAGCCACACTTTTCCCCCCAGATTTGGGAGGAAAATGGGGGTGCATCTTGTAGTCCAAATGTAACTGAATTATAGTCTGTTATTTATGCTATTAAATATTTTACCACATTTTTGCTTCAAAATTTTTTTTCCTATTTTCCTCCTCTAAAACCTAGGTGCACCTTATGGTCCAAAAAATAAGGTAATGGCTCATTTTTAGGACCTGAAAGCATGTCATGGTGTGGCTAAGTATAGCAAACTCCAGAGCAAGAAAGGAAGGGAGAAATGAGGAGGGAGGGAAGGAGCATGAGGGCAGGAAAGAAAGCACATCATAGAATTCAGTTATTCATGTTAACTTAATAATTAAAGATATTTAAAGTTGCTCTGATGTTCTAGTTACCATAAAGAGCTGTATGGGAATGAGGAAGATCTCTTAACTGTGATTCATATCTTATTCAGCTTTCAAAAATTCTAGAATTATTTTTCAATGTGGGTCATTTTGTTAAGAAAAAATGAGGAAGGAGGAGGAAGAAGAGAAGGAGAAGAAAGAGGTTAACTTCCCACTATCCCAAGGTACTGATTTAGTCACTTTGCTTCATTGTAGTTTATCCAGATTTATACTCTTTCAAGCTTATCAATATTTGATGAAAGCAGTGGGACTGGAAAGGTCTGTGTCATGAGGCTGTGACAATTAATTGGTAGGTGACCTGAAGCAAAGGCCTACCCTCTTCAGCAGTCCCTTTCCTTCTGGGGAAGGAGATACTATTTAATTTTCAATAACGTTCTTGCTTAATGTGCCCTGGCTTCTTCCATCAATTGAAGAAAAAGAACAAAGACAATTAAATAAAATAGCTAAAAAAAAAAAAAAAGATGGGGTTATGTTTATATCAGCCAGCAAAAATTAGTGATGATTAAATTAAATATAATGATATAATCCTCTGACAGGCATCTCAAAAAATTCAAGAATGGAATTCAGCCCAAATGACTTGGGAAGTTTTTTGTTTTCATTTTTGTTTTTTAATGTAAAACCTTATCTGTAGATAACCACATGAATTTTAAAACAAAGTTGATAGAAATGAAAAAAAAAAAAAAAAATGGCCCTGGCTGGTGTAGCTCAGTGGATTGAGTACAGGCTGCAAACCAAAGGGTCACAGGTTCAATACCCAGTCAGGGCTCATGCCTGGGTTACAGGCCGGGCGCCCAGTAGGAGGCATGTGAGATGCAACCACATGATGTTTCTCTCTCTCTCTCTTTCCCTTCCCCCTCTCTAAAAATAAATTTATTAAAAAATGATTTACAAAATATAACTCCATTCGAATCTTGGGCATTACAGATGACAAAAAGTGAAGAAGAGGCACTTTCTAAGATATTTGAATAAAACAATGGAAATTATTGTGAAATACTGAATAATGAATGTAGAGGTCAATAGGTGAGAAAATACTATTAAAATGTGTAGGAAGTGAGTAACTGCATCCAGGGCTGGAGAAAATCTGTTGATAATGTAACATACAAATAACTTCACACCAAAAATACTTTTCAGAATTGTACTAAGCTCTTTAGTAAATTGCTTCACCCTTTTCCTTATTAGTAGTCTATTTAATAAGTTACTATTTTAGTGATTGCTCACCTGAGGGTGTTAATTAAAAATAGTAATTTCCATTTTATTAACAGTGACTTGTTCAATAACTTATTAAAATTATACTAGAAAATATTTCTACAGCTTTTAGACTAACTCTGGCAGTGAACGACTAATGTACTTGAGAAAATATCAGCAACATAAAATAAATGAGGCCTTAAAATAATGTTGATTTTGTGTATGTCAAAACTGCCCTTGTAAACATAGTCTCTATGTGATGTGACTGTGTAATACACCATTCAAAATGGACACTTGCGAGAGTAAAAGAGGACGTAGTAGTAGTTAAGCTAAGACATAAACTGGAGCCATCGAAGACTCATGCAAAGTCTCTCTAATTACCAGGTGGCAAAGCTAGTGATACTGCGGACTCATTTCATGGTGGAAGTGTTTCTGTAAGCATCTCTTTTTGAACTAAAAATGGACCTGAAGAGATATAATAAATTGTTAAAATTATTGACACTTCAGGGCAACTGCTGTTATTGGAGACTTTTTGCTACAAAAATACTTAAGATAATGGGAGATATTCATAGCAGAATAATACACTGGGTTGATTATGGACCAGAGGGCATCATCCGGAAATGTACGGCCCACGCTGAATGGACGTTGGCCAGCAAACTGAGGCCTGGAAAGGACCATGGGAACAGAAACAAAAGCAAGAAACAGGAAAGGAGGAGTAAAGCACAACAAACTAGCAATGTTTCCAACATTTTAACACAGCCACAAAGTGGCAGGGAAGGAAAAAGTAGGGCATTCCACTGGAGACATCCAGTAATGTTCTGCTTCATTAAATTAAACAACATATATTTTTAATTTATGTGCTAGGTGCTAGAAGTGATACAAAAATAAGGCATAGGTCCCCCCCCCAACTAAAGAAATTAATAGGTTGTTGAGGAGCTACGTGATAAATGAGAATGTTCATGTTTTTAAAGAAGACCAGCCTTTGCATGAAAAGAAAATCTAATCTAACTGTTTGCCTTTGTTGTTCATGGCAGTAGCCAAGTGAAAAGACACTTTTTAAAATTGAGATAATCTTATTGACCACACTAAACAAGTGGATTCCGCCAGTTGCACTTCCACCCTCCGTGGTGGTTCTTGACCACGTTCACTTGGTCAGTCCTGGGGCGACACCAGGAAGGCTTGTGGACGGCCATTCTCTCCCTGTGTCTTCACATGGCCTGTCCTCTGTGTCTGTTCCTAAATTTCTTCTTAGCAAGACAATAAGCATATTGGAGTAGGGCCCACCCTAATGACCTCATTTTAACTTAATCACCTCTGTAAAGAACCTATCTCCCAGTATAGGCACATTCCGAGGTATGGGGGTAGGGAAGTAAGACTGTATTCGTGAGCTCAGATACCATAAAAATACTTTAGACTGGCGGTTTAAACAACTGAAACTTAGTTTCTCACAATTCTAGAGACTGGAAGTCCAAGATCAAGGTGCCAGCCCTTCTGGTGTCTGGTAAGGACTCTTTTCTGAGGTTGCAAACACTGTCTTCCTATATCTTGACTTGGTATGTATAGAGAATATATGGTATGGTATGTATGTAAGAGAATATTTCTTCATCTTCTTATAAGGGCACCAGCCCTATCAGATTAGGGCTCCATTCCTCTCCTCAGAGGCCCTATCTCCAAATACAGTCATTTTGAGAATTGGGGTTTCAACACATGAATTTGGGGGTACAAAATCAGTCCATAGCAGACTTGAACACACAGATTTGTGGGGGCCACATTTCAACCCATAACGGAAATATTCTGCTATGGAAAGAACCCTCTCATGCTCACTTTCCCCTCTGGGTTTGGGAGAGTCCGAGAGAAAACATCCAGGGAAGCTCCTCAATATTGGTGCTTTAGTAGGCGCAGCTGTGCTACCAAGAAGATGTACAAGGGTTTTTTTTTTTTTTTGGTTTTCGTTTTCCAATCACAAGATCATCTCAATATCTCATCCCAATGCTTAAAGCATTTAAGTAGACTGAGCTGCTATGACCATCAGGAAAGAATGACAGAAAATGACCAAAATGGCTATAAATATACCGCAAGGTGTCATGGAAACAAGCCTCATTAGTAAGGCCTGGTAAAGCTAGGTAAAATAACATAGGGCACTCATGGAAAATATTCTAAAAAATGCCATCATTAGCACTCAATGAGAAAATTGGATTAAAATGCTCTAGTGCCATCCTTGTTTTAAGTGATGTAATATCAGAAGAGTTAGCGCAGGCCTCTGACACTGTAGCGGAGACGGGTTTCTCAACAGAGTGTATCTTGCTTACACCTTCACTTCTGGAGTTCTGTGAAATTGTGTGTGTGTGTGTGTGTGTGTGTGTGCATGTGTATGGGAAAAATGACTTCTGGGTAAAGGTTATAGAGCAGGAAGTTATAAATATTAATTGATTAATTGATATTAATCATTTTGTGTGTGTGTGTATATATATATATAAATTGTTTAGATTAAGAAAATGGCAGAGACTAAAGGAAGCAATGTGACCCCAGAAGCACACTTGAAGGTCTAACACACCTGGGACTACAGGTCAAAGTTCTGGCTTGCATTTCCCCCTACACCACACACATCTGTCGCCTGGCTGTAAATACTGGGCCAGCCATCCCAGTAGGGAACCCATGTTAGCACTGCCATAAGGACCATTCCTAAAGGCTGCTGTTTCAGAGGCCATCCACAGGTGTCTACTTCTACCGCTAACTCCATGCAGTCCCTATGGCTGATAGACTTCTTCCTGACCCTTACTTTTCTCTTTTCTTCTCTATCCTGAGAGATGACAAGAGGGGGGAAATAATCAGAGATGCCCCAAGATTCTCCCTTTGTTCTGTGCGCTCCTGATATGAAGGTGTGGGGAATGACAAGGGACCTTGACAAGGACTTTGAAATGCGTTGCCAGCTCATTGAACAGACCCTGTACGTGTAACTTAGACTGGTATATTCTTTAAATGCATGCATATGCCAACCAACAAAAATAATTCTTGGGCACGTCTATGTTATTGCAGTTAATCACCCAGGATTCTACTCTCATTGTATGTACCTATTCTCCAGTCTGCCTGAGTTTCAGTCTGTTTTCAAACAATACTTGGTATTAACAATTGGTTTCCTACACTTTCATTTTTGGAGTTCCCAAAGACATAGTCTTAGACTCATCACTTTGCTCCATATTTGTCAAGTAGAATAACCTATTACAATTTCCAACTTTAGGCCTTCAGAACCTATCCCAGGCTTGAGTCCATTTAATTAGTGGTCATGGAAAGGAGGGGAATCAAAAAGTTTAATATTAATATGTCTACCTATATATAGAAAATTCCAGCATCCTAAAAATAATCCAGGGATTGGCATATAAGGCTTATGACATAAATGATGGCCATCTTGAAAAGTGGATAAAATTGGAGTGGCTAATACACTGTTACATAATTGATCCTTTTCTTCGTTCTCCGCCACCAGCTTGACAGTGTTGTAGAAGCAGAGAAATAATGGGCAATTTATATTTCACCCTGCTTCTCTTTGTCTTAAAAAATGGTATTCTTTTCTCTAAACTCCATGCTAAAGTTTACAATTCTCACCTCTAAAATTCCATTTTTAAGGAAGAAGTATGTAGTGCATCTCCTTGTAAAATGATTATCTTTTTACATATTTTCTTACTATTTCAGCTATCCAAAGAAATGACCAGAAAAACTTAGAACTGGTAAGATTCAGATTTCTTCTGGTTATGCAAAGGATTCAGAGAACAGAGATTTTACTGTCAACCCAGAAAAAAAAAGACATGGAATTTTAAATGTTGGCAGTTGTGTCTAATGCATTTATAAATAAACATCCCCAAGATCCAAACAGTGTAGAACAAACGGACAACATGAACTGCAATGTTTAAGAACATGCATGTCCTCTCACGGATGCTTTTAAAATGGTGACTCTTACTGATATTGTTTTTGTGTGGAATAAATAAATATTGTAGCACGTTTTGCTTCACTGGGAATTCATTTATTTTTCTCTATTTATTGCTTTTCATGGTACAAATTATGTCCACATGTTATTGATAATGTGCAAACTTGACATGTTAAAAGAGTAAATAATTTGATACCCACAAGTGCCTTGATCACTGATATATCCCTCAGAACATTTGAGAATATATAAATGTGTGTGCATGCATGTGTGTTTAAACATGCATGTGTGTGTTTGCTCACCGTTGTGTGTGTGAACTCACACAAATGTGAGCAAACACACACTGTATGTGTGTGCTCATTTATATAAACATATGTGTTCATATAAATGAGCACTTACTTTGGCATTCATAAGAATATAGTAAAATGCTAAAAAATTCATAATTATCCAACCTGCACTGTACTTCCCTAAAATAAATAACTCAAAATTAAAATGAAACAAAACAACACACACACAATGCTTAAGGGAGAAGAAACTGACCTAATGGGTGAAAGAGAAAGGTTCCCCTCACCTGTCTGCTCTGCCCCAGTGAGCCTCAAAAACTCCACAGCCCCGGCCAGGCCACCGTCATAATATACCCACCCAGCATCTCCTCCCTGAGGAACCTTGGCTAATGCAAAGCCCCTGGCTTCCCACTTCCTGGACGAACCCAGGTATTCTTCACACCCCAGTCACACCCTCAGAGTTTAAAGAAACAGGGCAATCCTGAGATGCATTCATTACCAAGAGGATAAAACATAACAGAATAACTTAAATCCCAATTTTGATTTTTATTAGAATGTTAGCATGACTGCTTTCTTTCTTTATGAACATGTCATACAAATAACCACATAAAAACAAATTTGAAAACAAAAGGAACAAAAAGTTATTCAATAGTTATATCATTTTTGTAGCTATTGTTGCAAAGATGTTGTGAATTATTTATATAAAATGATAGTAATTAAAGTCATTGTATGATATGTCTTTAAAAACTCATAGTATTTGTTTTAAACAATTTTATAACACCATAATGTATAATAAACATGACACTAAAATTAAAATTTCACTAATTGTCTATGATCACTTAATACCATATTTACCTTATATATATATATATATATATATATATACCTCAGGATTGCATACTGTGTCTCATACATGTAATTGTTTAATAAATGATTCACAAATCTTCTAATTTCTAGTTTTTCAAACATAATTACACATATTAACATATATAAGTTTAGGCTATTATCAATTAGTTATGCAAATTGGGGTATGGTTTATTCAATAGAGTAGTTAAGTTTTTTTAATAGTAAACAAATTATTCAGAAGCTATTTTTTCTATACAATTATGCTTACCTTAGGTAAACTTTAAGAAAAATTTATATTTATAGAATAAATATCAACAGGGAGAAGGTGAACTTCAACTACATTTTTTGGCAGAGGTTCTCAAAACTCATCATGCATCAAAAACATCTGCAAGGCTTATAATAACACTGATTGGTAGACTCCTGACTTAGGAAGTCTGAATTGGGGCCCAAGATACTATTTTTCTAACAAGTTTCTGTTTGATACTAATTCTTCTGGGCTGGGTCCCTCACTTTGAGTACTGCCTTAGGACAAGATTAAGCTCTGGGTAATTGCTAATGCTAAAATTTCAAGGTGTAGATCATCAGTATTTAACATTGATAAATGTAGAACAATCCCAATATCACCAGATAGTTCAAATTAAAAATCAATTCCAGTAATAGTTTAATTTTTTTCAAAAAATGTATGAAATCAAAGTAAATCTTTACATATTAATTCTGTTATAGTGAAACATCAGTTATTCTTGTTCTTTTAAATTAAGTTCATCCATTTTTAATTCTAACATTAAGGTACTTTATGGATATAAATATGGAAAGTTATCTATTCATAAAAAAATTTAAGCTTCGAAGAACTACTTTGTAAATTTTTCCAAGTATATTACTGTTATTAAACTGTTTTGAAAATAAAGCCTATAATTTTTTCTATATTTGTTCAAAATAAAATGGAAAATTTAAACCAACATATTCAATAAATGGAGCACCAAAAACACTTCGGCTTTTTATATTCTTAGCACATTTCAGTATTTTTAACATTTGAAAACAAAGTATGTAAAAAATAGAACTATATCTTTATAAAGGGAAGGAAAAACAAACAAATTAATTTTGATATTCTGGTATACAGCCTTGGAATATTTCCACTTATGGTAGAAAACTTTGGAAGAAACTCTCATTTTTAATTGGGTAAATTTATTCTCTTTATAGAAATTACATAAAATTTGGAAAGCTTACAGTTTTGATGTGTCTAAACTTGTCAAAATGTTTATAATAATAATAAATAACAAATTGTTACATTTTCTCACAAAAATATTTTTTCAAACAAAGGTAGCATGTTTTAAACAAAAAATAAAAAAGAAAAGAAAAACATGTGCTAGTGTTCTCCCTCAAACATTTACCCATTTATTTATAAACAAAGTTATATTAAGCATAAACTTCAATAAATCAAATTTGCTATGAATTTCCCAGATAATACCTATACAGACATTTTTTAAAGATTTTATTTATTTATTTTTAGACAGAGGGAAGGGAGGGAAAAAGAGAGGGAGAGAAACATCAACTTGTGGTTGCCTCTTGCACGTCCCCCACTGGGGACCTGGCCTGCAACCCAGGCATGTGCCCTGACTGGGAATCGAACCGGCAACCTTTTGATTTGCAGCCCGTGCTCAATCCACTGAGCTACACCAGCCAGGGCCCTGTACAGACATTTTTTCTTTAAAAACAGTAAAATGTAATGAAAATTAATTAAAAATTTTTCAAATTTTCAAATTTTCAAATTTTTCAAATTTTTCATATTTTCAAATTTTGTGAACATAAAACCAGAAAATGTAAAACACATCTTTGATAAAGATTACAATCATATTTTAAAAAAAATTAAGACCGTATTTTAAAAAAAAGCGCTTCAGGAAAATACCAGGAACACAGTATTTGAGAAAAATATGCCCAATATGGCAATTAAAAGTATAAAAAAAGGTATAATATCAAGAATAATTATTTTGCTTATGTTAGTATTTAATATCCAAATAATTAATATAAGGCTTTTTGAGGGTTTGTTTTGTTTTAATGTGCATATATTATTTATTTTTATAATAAAGTTTATTAAAATGATTTTTGTATGTAACTCTTTTATGTTACCAACCACTATAATAAAATAATATGTTGGTTCATACATACTAAAATTACCTATACCTAACATCCTCTTTTATTCTCAAAAATGTCTGCAATAGGGCAACAAATTATGTGGTTGATCAAATTTCACTATCCCTCTCTTTAATTTTTCTAAAATGTGTTTTCTCTCCTTTCTAAATTGTCCTATTTTAGAACTCTAGTAAAAAAATAATATAAATTTAAATTTGCTTTTGTTAACTGGCCTTAACATAATCAATTTCACTTTTTATGTTTAGAAATCTCTTACAGTCTTCTGTAGTGACATAGTTTATAAAACAAACCTTGGCATGTGGCTGCGCTCAAAAGCAAATGATTGGGTCAGTTTAGATAAGACCCCAGACAGACCCTCCTCCCACAACGAAATTATTTAGATACCCTATGAACTCAATCCCACTGAGGTGGGCTACCAGAACTCTGCAGAGTAAATAATGTAATAATTATATGTATATTCTGATTTGGCCAACACATAAATCCTTGTTTAACACAGAAAACCTACAGTCAAACCTGGGATGTTAAAAGATTTCTTGTCTAGCAGTTTAGCAGTGATTATGCTGTCTCTTTAAAATAACATCTGATATATCTCTATCACAACAAATACTGAAGATAAATTAAGGCAAATTATTATTTTGTCAACTAGTTTTTGTATGACAGGCTTTTCTCTAGAGTTGCTCATTTCCATGTCAAAGAAAAAATATCGTGCATCTCTAAAATAAACAGATCATTTTAAAATTATCCTTACCCAACTGAAAGAATTGTCACTTTAAAGACAATGTTGAGCTTCCTTTCCTGCTTTAATAATTGCCAATCACTCTACTGGCATGTGACAGGAGATAATGATCGTATGGCACGTTTAGGATAGGGCGAGGTCATGATCAAAGCCATGTCGCGCAGCATGGACTTTAACAGGGACTTTTTACACATACACTTTTTTTATTGTGTTTGAATTAATGCATTAATTTAGTTACTTAGTTATTCATTTTAGCATTTCTTATAAAAGGCATTTTAATCTCCACACCTGTTGAGGGCAGACTCTCAGACAGCTCCTAATGATCCCCATGCGTGCTGGTATTCACGTCCCTGTGTATCCCTCTCCTCCTGAATGTGCGCTGGCCTAGCAAAGCTGGTGGACTGTCCCTTCCCTGCCAAGGTGTCATAAGGCAGTAATTTCATTCTTACTAACACACTCTCTGCTTTGCTGGCTCTAACATTGCAAGCAGCCAGAATGAGGAGGGCCCTGTAGGCAGGAACTGAGCAGGACCTATGGCCTGTGGGGAACTGAAGTGCTTGGTTCAACAACTCTTGCATCCTGAATCCTGCCAACAACCACATGAGCTTGGAAATAGATCATTCTACAGTCAAGGCTTCAAATGAGGCCTCAGCCCTGTCCAGCACTCTGAATGCAGTCCTGGAGATACCCACAGCACAGAAGCCAGCTCAGCTGTGCCAGGACATCTGACCCAGTAATACTGTGAGAAACAGATGAGTTTTGTTTTAACCACTAAATTGTTATAAGTTGTCAGGCAGCAATAGATAACTAATACAATACTTGACAATATACCCTGGTTTTACTTGGGTTATGTAGGTCATTAATGGCTTTGCTCATAAATATTTCAACCAGAGGTATACTATAGCCACATTTTCATTGGGAGACACAGAAGAGTACAGACTTTGAAGTCAAACAGAACTGAATGTGAAATCTGTGTTTATGCAAAGAATTTAAGTTCTCCTGGCCTCAGTTTTTTCACCTCTAAAAGGAGTTATATCATTCTTATATGAACTGACTGTGTGTCCACTTAACAGGTTATCTGAAATTGTCAGTATAAAAATTCTAAAAATATATACTCCATGAATTTTAAGATATTTTCCTTATTTCTGGCTACTCTGCCATTCTGCCATACTGACTCATTACTTTTCAGCACAATCTATTGCCCCAAATGTTAAGCCTCAGCAGCTTCTGTTTATTTGCTTTTAAAAATACAGAATGCAACATTTTAAATGTGCTCTGAAGATGAAAAAGAATGCATTTTCCATAGCTTATATGGCATGCCAAATATAATACTTAAGCAAGTTGTTAAATCAATCCTGGAAAGCAGTAAAAAGAGTGCTCAATAGTTTTAATAACTGCTATGCACGGAAGGTAAGTTCTCCCATACAGAAATCCAATATTGTTCTTCCCCCAAAGATCAAAGAAAAGCAATGACTCACCTCTTTTAGAACATTATGCAGAGTAAAGTAGGTTTACAGTTGTGAGTATGCAAAACACAGTTTATTCTTGTATTAGTATTTATTAATCATCGTATTATTTTGCATATGAACAACTGTAAGCCTACTTTTGCCCTACCCTGAATTTATGATAGAAATTATACTTCTTTGCAGCTATTTTTTACTTATTTTAATCTGAAGTAACAGAATATTATATTTACTTTGTTATGTGAAGTATATAATACAACCATATGTTATATTGCTATATTATTATATAAGTGGTCATAAGATAGTTTGGGCCTATAAAAAGGAATAAATGAGAAAAATTACTATTACACCTTAATCTTTTGAATTGGATAGCATAAAAGACTGCAGATTCACCAGTATGAACAGTTGTTTTCATCTGGATTTTATCAGGATGCAAGAAATAAAAATTTTAGACCTATAATAGGTTATTTATAGATACTTCTATAAGACATTGACATGAAAGTATATCATGTCATAAGAAAAGTAACCTTAAATTCCACCCTAAGTTCATCCCCCCTTAAATCCATTCTAAATACCATCTTTTTGAAAGAGAATGTAATCAAAACAGTCTCCCCATCTCTTATCTTGCTCCGAAGTAGAACATTTTTCTCCTACCTATAATTTAATTCTCACATATTATTTGATTGCGATTCTGTCAGAGTGCAATGTGCAACTTGGAGGGAGGAAGAACTTCTGACTGACACTGATTCCAGACCAGTTTTAAAGTAAGTGGCCTTGCCAGTGCCCTCTGCAGCATTTCCATAACTTATCTGAATTCATGATGGCTTCAAAGAATTTGCTCACTGAGAGAATATGAATTCTTTCTTAAAAGAAAAAGAAATATTTTGCCAATTATTGTAATGGTTAAACAGAGCACTAAAAAATTTTAAGGTTAAATTGACTCACTGAAAGCAAATTCTGAAGACTAAACAATTAGGTCCCTAAGAAGGAAATTATTAAAAGACTATGCAGTAAGTGCTTGTGAAACTTCGGAGAAGAAAATTTCAGTACTAAATAATAAACAAGGATGCTAGAGAAGATGTTAGAAAGTTAATAAATATTCCATTACTGTCTGCATATACTTCAGTAGGAATTACACGTTTACTAAAAACAAGTCTTTTTGGCCCTATACAGCAGGGATCCCCAACCTCTGGGCCAGTATAGGTTCGGGCCTGTTAGGAACCAGGCCACACAGCAGGAGGTGAGCTTGACTGCAGTGCACTTGAATCATCCCCAAACCATCCCTCACCACCTTGTCTGTGGAAAAATTGTCTTCCATGAAACCAGTTCTTGGTGCCAAAAAGGTTGGGGACCACTGCTATACAGAACAGCACAATAAAATTGAGCAGGGTCATCAGAAGGAGTTTAAACATGAATCAGCAAACAAAAGCCAACAAGAATAGGCTCTCAGCTTTATGTTGACAGGAGTTCTCAGGGATCAGAGGGGTGACTACTGGCTCGGTCCGGAGTGGTAGATGTCAGATCTCAGCTCAGTGTAATAGGTTCTTAAAGGAGACATACCACCCAAATACCACCACAGTAAAATGATGATGACATTCATACAATGTTCGTTCAACAAATACCAGCGAAATGCTAGGCTCTGGGCTAGATGTTAGACACACGATGATGCACAGAATGGAAGCAATCCCTTACTGAGCTCAGGGTCCTGGAAAGAAATGAATCAAACCACTACATAAATAATGTAAAATTGCAAACTGTGAGAAGGAAAGGAAAGGTAGAGGGAAACGTGGGAAAAATACGTGGAGGTTCTGACTTGTCTGAGGGAATCAGTGGAGATTTTCCTGGAGCATTACTGTTTGTGCCCCCCCGAGAGGTGAACAGATGTTGATTAGTGAGGGACACTGAGGCTCAAAGGAACAGTCTGTCGCAGGTCTCAGAGTGAGGGGTTGCTTGGGTACATTTAAGGAACTAAAAGGACAACCACAGTGGTGAGTTGTCTTAGATAAGTGGACCCCCACTATGAGCTTCGCACATTGTCTCACTGAATAATCACAACAACCAACAAAATTTATTTTAATATAGTTCTAATGATAAAGATGTAGAAACCAAGACTTACGGAAAGTTTAAGCAATATCCTGTTAATAGCAAAATACATATCTTGATCTGGTAACGTCAATTAGTGTGAATTACATAAAGACACACACAGGTAGACTAGGGAATTTCTACCTACACCCTCATCTGTGGAGTACCTCTGCCTCTTTAGTTCCTAGCCCCTCTTCCCTAGACATGCTTTGTCCAGAGCAAATCCAGCCACAGCCAAAGCACTACCTTTCCTATCTATTGATTATCCCAGAGTGTAGTATATTTTTAACTTATATCATCAGATGTTGCAAATGAAATACTATAATAGCAGATGAGAGAGAGATGTAATAGACATATGTATAATAAAATATACATTAATTTTTATAAATTCCAAAATACAGGAACTGGAAGGTATATTATGAGCTTTCAAGAATTCAGTTCTATGACAAATGTATGAAAATACTCTACTGTTATGTATATAAAATAATGTTTTGCACTTCCCAAGCATAGGTAAATATTTAAAATATAAATGGGTTCAAAAAGATTTTTTAAAAGTTGGGGTGCCGGAACCATGACTATCAATTTTCATTGCTCAACTCATTTAAGTTACCTGTGGCAGTTGATTCCTATCCATTATATCCCTTTTCACTTAGATTCAAACCTTCCGTGTTCTGCTGGTTTTCTCTCATTCCCTCAGGCTCCCTGTGAGTCTCCTCATCTTCCTGTTGCTGTGTCCGATATCTCTAGACCTTTGCTCTTTTCTATCTTCCCTTGCTCACAATGTGATATCATGTAGGCAATGGCTTTTGGCTGATGATTCTTCACACTATTTCTTTCTCATCCTCATTCCTAAACTCTAGACTTGTGTCTCTAGAGGTCCGCTTGCTGTTGCTACTTGGAAGTCTAATGGGAACTTTAAACAATGTCTTGAATACTGAACTACTAAATATCTTCCCTGAACACATTTCGCCTTTAGCCCTCTATATCTTCTTGAAGAAGCATAACCTTTTGATTGCTCCAGGGAAAACTAAAAATAAAAATTCACTCATAATTCCCTTGTTTCTCTCACCAAACATCCAGTCCACAAGAAAACCCCAAACACCTCCAGGGCATCCACTTTGCTTGGGGCCATCACGGTCTCTTACCTGCAATTCTGCTCCACAGTAGTGCTTTTCAGAACTGGGTGGGAAAATATACTTAGTGTGTTGCAGTCACTTAAATAAACAATGGAAAAGAAAACATTGGAGGAGAATTGGCAACATAAAGCGTGTTATACTTTGTGAAGGATTATTTTATGAAACTATTATTCCTGTTATAAACACATGCAAAGCATACACACATACATATTTATACTGGGCCACAAAGTGAAATGGATTTATTACAGTGGTTAATGATAAAAACATTTGAAAGATGCTGCCTACAATCTATTATCCGCAGCAGCCAAAGAAATCCTTCCATAATGAAAGTGAGCTTAGTCTCCTGTTCAACCTTCCCATGGCTTCCACCACCACAGTCCAGAAACCTGGTCCTGGTGCACAAGCCAGCATGGCCGAAGTCCCTGGCCTTTTGTCCACACTCACCACTTATGTGGCTGTATCACCTCGCTCCAGGAACAGTGACTGGTTTCCTGTTCTTGTAACATATTAACACTCTCCTGCCTTCCAGTGTTCACATTTGCTCTTTCCTCTCCCTGCAATGCTCTGTACGTTCACCATCACGATTCCTCTACTATCAGAGAGGTCTTTCCTGCCCATACTTGTTAAAGTAGCAGCACTCTCCCAAATTTTATCCTTTCGTTTTTTTCTTCATAACCATATCAATACATAACATGGCTTTTATTTGTTTAATTGTTCATATTACATCTCCACCCATTATAATGTCAATGCTTTGAGAACAGAAATTTTGTATGTTTTATTCACTGTTGTACCCCAGTGTCTAGAACAGAGTATGTGCCTGGCACATAGTAAGTGCCTAATAAATATTTACTTAATGAGCCCTGGCTGGTGTAGCTCAGTGGACTGAGTGCGGGCTGGGAACCAAAGTGTCCCGGTTTGACTCCCAGTCAGGGCACATGCCTGGGTTGCGGGCCAGGTCCCCAGTGGGGGCCATGTGAGAGGCAACCATACATTGCTATTTCTCTCCCTCTCTTTCTCCCTCCCTTCCCCTCTCTCTAAAAATAAATAAAATCTTTAAAAAAATTTACTTAATGAGTAGATATATTTCATTTCAGCCCATCTGACTGCAAAATCCAAACAATTATATAGCTTTTCCATGCATTAGGAAAATTAGACACAAATTGAAATTGTTAAAAAAAAGATGAGAATCAATTGATGATTAAATGTGAAAAGTTAAATTAGAAGTTGAGAGAAGAAATACAGGAAGCAAAAATACCAGATGTCTTCATAGAGAAAGGAATGAAGTAAACCCTAAATGATAGTAGGCCAGGATAGGCAGAAACTGTAACATTTAGGGAGAGATAAATGATATAAATTTAATGATTACCACTTTAAACTTAGCAGCCAATGCAATATTCAGTCTCATTTTTAATGGCTCACTTTCAGCATTAGCATTGCAAAATATGCAAATTTTCCTGTTGTTATTTTCTGATTTCCAGCATTATCAGCACTTTCTTTCCCCAAAGTAATAAAAGTGAAAATAGACAGGAAAATCTGAATAAAATCTACTAAAAGGATCAATTGATTAATATGACACAATGTGAGACTGAAATGCAGACAGAGGCCTGTCAAGCCGAGACTACATATGCTCCATCGGGACGACACCGGATATGTGCAATAGCCCTGGACGATCATTTTATAAGGGTCTGGACCTTGTGAATTGAAGTAGTTACTTTTGAAAAGGATAGAGAAATTAAAACTTATACACACAAACAATAATTAAACCTGTTAAAACACTTGCCACTTTCTTCTGAGTACAAACTAGGGAGAAAGATTCTAATGTCTTAGAAGGAACATTAAACCAGCTTTTATACGGCTCTCAGGTGCAGACAATCTGGATTTTGTGTCATTTATTTTCAGAATATTTACTTCAGCTTTGCCCATATTTTTATTCAAAGGTATAAAGAGGGGAATATAGACACAAGGCAAATCATGGCAGTTCTGTATTTTGAAAAAATGTCTATGCAGAGCTATGGCTTCTACCTGTATTAAAGACATTTATTCTAGAAGAGATGTTAAAACACTCAGTCCAAAGGAGCTTCATAGTCATCAGATTTTCAAGAATAGTAAGATTTGGAGATGGGAGGTAGTACAGCAAATTGAGAGTCAAAAAATTACCAACAAAAATGCCTGGAACTGGGCATCCAACTATTTTAAGTGGCATTTTTAGAATGTGCAAGAAATACATTTCCTTTAATAGCAAAGTTACATTTCAGCTTTTAAGACCCTAGGGATGGTTTGAGCTAACTCTCATGAACCCTTAATGGATTGTTAGAAAGGAACCTGAAACTCAAAGAAATGTAAAGACATTTAAGGAAGGTTGTGGATTTTCCTTTGTTGCAGGGCCCATGACACTTTTCTTCTGGGAATGTTTTGTTGCAATCCTCTCCACAGGCTGAAGGTAAGATGTAAGATCTGAAACTGACTTGAAGTTATGAATTTATTCTTCTTTCAGACGTTCAGGTGTTCGGCTCTTACTGTAGGCCAAGTGCTGTGCTAAGCACCGCCAACCATACTCCCCAAAGCAATATATAGATTCATTGCAATCCCTATCAGAGTACCAAGGGCATATTTCATGGATATAGAACAAAAACTTCAAAAATTTATATCGAACCATAAACAACCCCAAATATCAGCTGCAATTTTGAGAAAGAAGAGCAAAGCAGGAGGGATCACAATTCCTGATATCAAACTATATTACAAGGTCACTGTAATCAAAACAGCTTGGTACTGGCATAAAAATAGACAGATAAACCAATGGAACATAATAGAGAGCCCGGAAATAAACCCAAGTCTCTATGGGCAATTAATCTTCGACAAAGGGGGCAGAAGCATAAAATGGAATAAAAATAGCCTCTTCAACAAATGATGTTGGGAAACCTGGATGGCTACCTGCGAAAAAAAATGAAACTCGAGCACCAACTTACACCTTACACAAAAATAAATTCAAGGTGGATAAAAGACTTAAATGTAACTCGTGACACCATAAAAGTTCTAGAGGAAAACATCGGTAGGAAAATCTCAGACATTCCACGCAGCAACATCTTCAATGATATGTCCGTATGGGAAAACATATTTGCCAGTGATACCTCAGACAAGGGTCTGATCTCCAAAATATATAAAGAAATCATATGACTCCACTCCAGGAAGACAAAAAACCCAATTAAAAAATGGGCAAAAGACATGAACAGACACTTCTCAAAAGAGGACATACAGAGGGCCCAGAGACATATGAAAAGATGCTCAACATCATTAGCCATCAGAGAGATGCAAATTAAAACTACAATGAGGTACCACCTCACACCAGTCAGAATGGCCATCATCAACAAAGCAAC
>PVJI01023688.1:0-23243 GCA_004026765.1 Micronycteris hirsuta
AGCAGAAGGACTTATGTGTATGACCTATGGACAAAACTAAAGGGAGGGGAAAGGTGGGTAAGGGGGTGGGGGGAAAGAAGGAGGGGAAGTGGGGCAACTGTAACAGCATAATCAATAAAGTATAGTTAAAAAAATAAAAATCAAGAAAAGGATAACAAAAGAAAAAGAAGTATGAGAAGAAAAAAGAGAATAAAAGAATATGAAAGAAATGAAGGAAAAGCACAAAGAATAGGAAAAGAATACTGAGAAAAAGAATAATAAAAGAAAAAAATAGAAGACGAGGAAAGAGAAGAAACATAAAAGAAAATAGAGAGAAGTAGAAAAGAAGAAAAAAATAGAAAAGAAAAAAGTGGAGTTTGCCTCAGCAGTTTAGTGCTTGCTGTGATTCCCCTTTGGATAGGCTGCTCGTGAAGCTTGTTCGATGCTGCTGTGATGTTTGAAGCTAGCCACGGGCTGTGTTGGTTCTGGGCCTTTGGGGAGTTCACTGGTGTAAACCAATGTCAGATGTTGTCCATGCCTGGCTATCGGCAACCTGTTTGATGCTACATGTGATCCACATTTTGTGGCTGCCTCTGCTGTGCTTGGCTGTCCATGGGAAGGACAAGGCTGCGCTCCAGGGTCTAAGGGAAGGTCAGCAAAAGTCCCAGGGCACTCCAGGATCTGCCTTTTCCTTCCCCCACCTGCTGGGGGGCTGTCAGGTTTAGTCACTGAAAAGACTCAGTCCATGAAAGAGCCTCTGGTGGAATCGGGGTGGGGCCGGGGAAGTTTGGGTGCGGTTATTGGGTCTCCTGTGACAGGGAGGTGACATTCAGACTTCAGGGAGGATGGTGGGTGTGTTACCCTGCCCTAGATTTATGTGAATGAGTCTGTCCTGGACTTTGTCCTTGACCTCATTAGGGCTGGGCCCCTAATAGTCAGGCAGGTGGGCCTCTGGAGCCCAGAGGTTGGGTGTGCTGGAAGCCAGGAGAGTGTTTCTACTGGATCTCTTGTAAGGGGGAAGCACCAGTCAGGTTCACAGAAAAGGGTGGGGAGAGAGTGGCCCTGCCCGAAAGCCAAGTCTCTAGTCCTCCGTGAGATTGCCCAGGCTTCTATGTTTAAAATGCAGGGTGGGGTGAGTGGGATTCTGGAGGGAGTAATTGCTTTTCCCCAAGGCTAATGCCACTTGGAGGGTATTCCTTGTCCCAAGAAAAATGGCTTCTGCAGTATGGGAGGGTGACTCAGTACATGGATTCTGGCAGCTGATCCCCCATGTCTTTCCCCAAAGTTATTCATTTCTGACTCTCTTCAGGCAACCCAAGTCCATACCATCCTCCCTCCACCAAAGCCCAGGGTCAGTGACTGTGAATAAAAATTTTGCATATTGGTCCTTCAAAAGGGTGGCTTTTTCTCCAGAGGGTCCCACCTCTCCTTAGCAGACAGAAACCCCACCAGCTATTGCAGCTGGTTGCTCTGTGGGCTCTTGTTCTCAGCTCCGGCACTGCAGGCCGGGAGTTTGGCCTGGGGTTCTCACGCTTCACACTTCTCAGGGGAGCCTCCCACAGCTGAGATGCCCCTCTGTAATCTCGGTCTGCCGCCAGTGGGAGCAAGGCCAGCCCCTTTGGAGTCTCTGCCCTCCCTCCTGGCCTCGAGATGGCCTCCTCTGCCAGGCCTTGTTTAAAAGTCTCTTCAGATAGTCTTTAGTTGGTAATTCAGGGTGATTTTTCCATGTTGTGGTTGTAGTTTAATTTCCAGTTTGGTTTTGTGAGCAAGATTCACCCACTCTGTGGCTATCTTGATCTCTTCCCCGGTCAATTGTTTTTCCAAGGGTGCTCAGCCCATTCGGTAGGTGAAGAAATAGTTTCTTCAACAAATTGTACTCAGATAGCCACATGCTGGAAAATGAAGTTGGACACTTTACACCATATACAAAAATTAACTCAAAATGTATCAAGATCTAAATGTAAGATTCAAAACTATAAAACTCTTAGAATAAAACACAGGAGTAGCCCTGGCTGGGTGGCTCAGTGGGTTTGAATGTTGTCCTGTGCACCAAAGGGTTGTAGGTTTGGTCCCAGTCAGGGCGCATGTGGGAGGCAACCGATCAATGTTTCTCTCTCTCTCTCTTCCTCTCTCTTTAAAACCAAAGAACATATCCTCAGATGAGGATTTAAAAAAACAGAAGAGTAAATCTTTGTAACCCTGACTTTCGCAGTGGATTCTTAGATATGACACCAAAAACACAAGCAAAAGAAGAAAAACATGGATAAACTGGACTTCATGAAAATGAAGACATTTTGTGCATCAGAAGTTGCTGTCAAGAGAGTGAAAAGAGCACACAGAATGTGAGAAAATATTTGCAAATCATATATCTGATAAGGCCCCAATATCTAGAATATATTAAAAACTCAAAAATAAAAAGACAAATAGTGCAATTAAATATGGGAAAAAGGTCTAAATGGACACTTCTCCAAAGAAAAGCTGCAAATGACTAATATGAACATTATTGTTGCCCTGGCTGGGTGGTTTAGTTGTTTGGAGCATTGTTCTGTACACCAAAAGGTTGTGGGTTCAATCCTAGGTCAGGGCACATACGTAGGTTGCAGATTCAATCCTTGTTTGGGGCGCAGAGGGGAGGCAACCAGTTGATGTTTTTCTCCCACATCAGTGTTTATCTCTCTCTCCCTTCCTCTCTCTGTAAAATCAATAAACATATCACTGGATCACAATTTTAAAAAATCAAAGTCATTAGCCACTATGGTGAAGCAAATCAAAATCACAGTCATGCCTACTAGGATGTCCATTATGAAAACAATAGGAAATAATGAGAATTGGTGAGGAAATGGAAAAACTGGAGTCATCAGACACTGTTAGGTGGTGCAGCTTATCTGGAAACAGTCTGACAATTCCTCAAAAAGAAAAGCAATTTCACTTAATCTGTGGTTAACTTTTACTATTTTTACCTATCAATTCACTTCTAGATATATATGTCCAAGAGAAATGGGGAAAAAATGTGTATACAAATGTTCATGACAACATTATTCAGAATAGTTCAAAGGTGGAAACAACCAAAATTGACACCAGTTGCTGAACGTATATAAGTAAAATGTGCTGTATCCTTTCAATGGGACACTATTCTGCTGAGAAAGGAAATGAAGTTCTGATACATGCTATGCATGATGTGCTTTGAAACATGCTAAGTGAAAGAAGCCAGTCACAAAAGAATATTATCGTGTGACTCCGTTTTACATGAGAGAGTCAGCAGAGGCAAGTACATCGGCTGTTGCTCGGAGCTGGGCCTGTGGGAGCACAGGGCAGTGACAGCTAAAGTGCATGGTTTCTTTTCAAAGTGATGAAACATTCTAGAATTGATTGTGGTGTCAATCGAACAATTGTCTGAATATACAGGAACCATTACTTGTGTACTGTAAGTAGATGACTTGTGTGGCGTATGAATCAATGGCATCACTTTACACATGTTGAATGGTCAAGAACTACATAAAAACGACGATAAATATGGCAGAAAAGTTGATTGTGGAAGTGATTGTTGGAAAAACTGCAGCTTCTGATTGGTTACAAAGCAGCAGAAGTGAGATGATATGAAACTGGTTGGGACAGAAAATACCCAAAGTGGATGGGTGTGGCCCATCACACACACACGGGACACTGAGGGGCTGGTGAGCGTTGGGGGTGTGCGTCGGTGCTGTGGTACACTTCTATACAGTGAATCGTCTGGAACTGGGCACAACTTTCTGTATGGACTGGTGTCTCTTGCAAATGAAATCACCATCAGCAAATGCAAAATTCATCTCATGCTGAAATTTTTCTCTCATATGTTAATTGTGTTGGATAAAATCCAAATATTCAAAACAAGCATTATATATAGCTGCAACTGACCATGTAGCTCTTCACTTATATTTAAAATGTCTCCAGTAAACAGCATTTAGCTGACTTCCAAAAAAAACCAAACTGACAATCTTTGATTTAGTCCATTTATATTTCATGTCATTAGGAAGATATTTGGGTTTTTTGCTACCATATTGCTGTTTTCTCCTCTTTTTGTTGTTAATTTATTTCTTCTTCATTACTTTTCATGAGTCAGTCTTTTTTTCTTCACAGATTTTATTTTGAGTAGTTTTAGGCTCACAGCAAAATTGAGCAGAAGATACAGAGGCTTCTGGTCGACCCCCTGCTTCCACCTGTGCACAGCCTCCTCCGATGGCAGTGTCCCTAGGCAGTGGGCACGTTTGTTCATCGAAGATACACTGACGCATCGTGAGCGCCCAGAGTCCCTGGTTTACATCAGGTGTTGCACCTTCTATGAGTTCAGACAAATGTGTAATGACGTGTGTCCACTGTCACAGTATCATACAGAGTATCTTCACTGCCCTGACAATTTTCTGTGCTCCATCTCTTTACTCCTTCTTTCCTTCCCCTGAGCCCCTGGCAACCACGGATCTTTTTACTGTCTCCAAAGTTTTGCCTTTTCCACAATGTGGAAATAGCTGGAATTCTGCAGTATTTAGTCTTTTCTTGTTGGCTTCTTTCAGTTAGTAATATGCATTCCAGGTTCCTTTGTGCCTTTTCATAACTTGATAGCTCATTTCTTTTTAGTGTTGAAGAATATTCCATTGTCTGGATGGACCACAGTTTATTTACCCATTCACGTACTGAAGGATACCTTGGTTACTTCCAGTTTTTGGCAACTTTGAAGAGCGTTATAATTATGAAAAGTTGTTATAAGCATCTGTGCATAGATTTTTGTGAAGACATAAGTTTTCAACTCTGTTGGATCCTATGGTAAGTGTATGCTTACTTTATAAGAAACCACTAAACTGTCTTCCAAAAGGGCTGTATGATTTTGTGTTCCCACCAGCAGCGAATGAGACTGCCTATTGCCCCATATCTGCTCCATTATTTGACGTTGTCAGTATTACAGATTTTGGCCAATTAATTGGTGCGTAGTTGCATCTTCTTGTTTCAATTTGCATTTCCCTGATGAAATATGATTAAGTTTCCCTGATTTCATATGTTTATTTACTATGTGCATATCTTTTTTGTCAGTTGTCTGCTCAGGTCTTTTGCCCATTTAGAAATTGTTGCTTTCTTATTGTTGAGTTTTAAGTGTTTTTTGTGTATTTTGGTCAACAGTCATTTATAATATGACTTTTGCAAATATTTTCTGTCAATCTGTGACTTGTCTTATTGTTTTTTTGACATTGTTTTTCACAGAGTACACATTTTTAATTTGAATTGTCTAGTTTTTTATTCTGTGAATTGTGCCTTTGGTGTTGTATCGAAGAAGTCATTGCCATACTCAGGATCACCTAAGTTTTCTCCTACATTATATTCTTTATAGTTTTGCATTTTATATTTAGATCTATAATCCATCTTGAGTTAACTTTTGTGAAGGGTATAAGGTCTGTGTCTGGGTTTATTTTTATTTTTGCATATGGAGGTCCAGTTATTCCAGCACCATTTGATGGAAAGACTTTTTCCATTGTATTGCCTGAGCTCCTCTGTCAAAGATCAGTTGACTATATTTATGTGGGTCTATTTCTGGGCTCTCTATATTGTTCCATTGATCATTTTTGTCTCTTATTTTGCCCATGCCACCTTGTCTTGATTACTGTAGCTTTACAGAAGGTCTTTTTTTTTAATTCCTCACCTGAGGATATTTTATTGATATTTCAGAGATAGGAAGGGGGAGAGAAAGAGAGAGAGAGAGACATCGATGTGAGAGAGAAACATTGACCAGTTGCCTCCTGTATGTGCCCCAAACAGGGCTCAAACCCACAACCTAGGTCTGTGTCCTGACTGGGTATCAAACCTACAACCTTTTGGTGAATGGGATGATGCTCCAACCAACTGAGCCACGCAACCAAGGCTAGAAAATCTTGAAGTAAGGAAGTATCAGACCATTGACTTTGTTGTTCTCCTTCAATATTCAGTTGGGTGATTCTGGGTCTTTTGCCTTTTCACCTAAACTTTATTTTTTTTTTTAAAGTTACTTTTATTAACACCTTTTTTTAAGATTTTTTATTTATTTATTTATTTTTAGAGAGGGGGAAGGGAGAGAGAAAGAGAGGGAGAGAAACAGCAATGTATGGTTGCCTCTCACGTGGCCCTCACTGGGGACCTGGCCTACAACCCAGGCATGTGCCCTGACTGGGAATCAAACCGGGACACTCTGGTTCCCAACCCGAGCTCAATCCACTGAGCTATACCAGCCAGGGCTCACCTAAACTTTAGAATCACTTTTCCATATCCACAAAATAACTTGCTGAAAATTTGATTTGGGTTGCATTGAATCTTTGACTCAAATTGGGTTCAGTGTTTTTTATTATTACATTTTTCCTATTCGATGAATGTGGTAGATTGTAAAATCAACTGTTCCCCCATGTTCACCACATTTATAATGTGACTGTGCAGGTTATCCTATCAAGAATTGACATTGATTTCCTCTCCCCTTGGTTATAAGATGGCCTCATGTCTTCCTTCAGCCAAGAGAATTTTATAAAAGTGAACATGTGGAGACCTTGTCATTTGTGCTGTTAGAACCTGCTACCACTGCATGTACATGCCCAGAGCAGTCAGCTGAAGGACAGGAAACAGAGGGATCATCAAGTAATGACTCCGTTTTGACTTTCAGATGAAATGTTTTAAAGCATAGTGTGGAGAAAATAGCCATAAAACTAGAGGGCTTTTGATTGGCAAGTGCCAGAAAGAGGTTTTGGGTTGAACTTCAGAAAAGGCTAAGTGTGCAGGACTCAGACCACTGAGTTTATAAAATTTAGCCACTCATTAGGCAAGTAACTATGGTGTAAGACCCATTTCCCCTGGAAACAGCGTGTGTATCACAGATAGGAAAAAGAAAAGGGATCTGAGTAGAAGTGCAATGGGGCCACGTCCTCAGGGGGGTTTGGTATCTCCAGTATTGGGCCTTGGTTGAAGAATAGGTTCTTAGTGTCTTGTTTGCTTGGGGTTGCCCAGGAGTCATTTGGGCACTGTAGAGAAGCTGGTGTCCACCACTGTGCTGAGCTCCCTGGCCCATAGAGAATAGACAAGCAAGGCCAAGGGAAATGCCGGAGTGACAAGCTCAAGGCAGTCTCTGAGGGAGGGCCCTGCACTGTGCATGTCATACCTGGAAGGATGAAGAGAGGTTTCAGATCTACTTCCAACAACATATGTGCAGCAAGTTGGCCTGGAGACAATGAGAATTTACGATGATTAAAGTCACAGCCAATCAAGAAATACAACAATTATAAATATATATGAACCCAACAATAGAACCCTAAAGGTAACAGAAACAAAACTGACCACATTGAAGGGATACAAACAATACGGCAATGATAGTTGGAACCTTCAGTGCTCCACTCCCAATAATGGACAGGACAACTAGACAGAAAATCAGCAAGAATGTAGAAGATTTGAAAAAACTACAATCTACACCTGACATCTATCAAACATTCTACCCAATAGCACCAGAATGCACATTCTTCTCAAGTGTACAAGGAACAATCTCCACGACAGACAATATACCATGCCATAAAACAATTATCATGAGTTAAAAATAATTAATTAATTAAATTTGTAGAATCAACAAAAAAGGAAATTTGGGAAATCTACAGTTGTGTGAAAGTTAAATAACAGTTTCAGATAACCCATGCATAGGAGAAGATATCACAAAGGAATTTAGAAATTAAGAAGTTGAGCTAAACTAAATGAAAAACACAACAAACCAAATTAATAGAATGCAGAAAAACATGTTTAGATGGAAATTTATAGCTTCAAACACATATATTAGAAAAGAAGATCTCAAATCTATAACCTGAACTGCAAACCTAAGAAAAAAAAGAGGCAACTAAACCCAATGTAAGCAGAAGGAAGTAGAAGAGAATGATAAGGATTATAGAAAGAATAAGTTAAATAGGAAGCAAAAAATAGAGAAAATTAATAAAACCAAAAGTTAGTTATTTGAACCATTTCAAAAATTGACAAATATTTAGCTGAATTAACCAAGAAAACCAAGAACACACAAATTAGTAAAATCAGAAATGAAAGGGGGGATATCATTACCAACTTCACAGAAATCAAAAGGATTTTAAGGGAGTACTATCAACAACTTTATGTCAACATAATTAGAGTCCTAAGATGAAATGGAAAATTCCTAGAAAGATACAAATTATCAAAACTGATTCCAAAAGAAATGAAAAATCTAAGTCTGCCTGTAAGAAGTAAATATCAATAGTAATTAAAAATGTTGAGACTTCTGGCCAAGATGGACATGTGCATAGACACACTGTGCCTCCTTTCACAACCAAAAGAAGGACCACAACCAATTTAAAAATAAAAAACAACCAGAACTCACAGAAAATTGAACTGTATGTAAGTCCGACAACCAAGGAGTTAAAGAAGAAACATTCATCCAGACTGGTAGGAGGGCTGGAGACAGGCAGCTGAGGCAGAGAGGACTCGTGGCAAGACGGCAGCTGGAGGACCGGGACCGGCCAGGTGGCGGCTGCCAGAACGTGCGGTCCCACGTTTGTTTCTGGATAAACCGGGAGAAACAACAGGGGAGCAAGACAGACTGCACAACCCAGGGTTCCAGCACAGGGAAATAAAGCCTCAAAACCTCTGACTGAAAACACCTGTGGGATTGCAGGGGCAGGAGAAATTCCCAGCCTCACAGGAGAGTTCTTTGGAGAGACCCACAGGGTCCTAGAATGTACTCAAACCCACCCACCAGAGAATCAGCACCAGAAAGGCCCAATTTGCTCGTGGGTAACGGAGTAAGAAACTAAAAGCCGGCAGAGAGCTGAGCAAGCAACATTGTTCCCTCTCGGCCCTCCCTCACTGACAGTGCCACAACACAATGATGTGGGTTGTCCCGTCCTGGTGAACACCTAAGGCTCTGCCTCTTACTACGAAATAGGCCTGCTGAGACAAAAGAAAAAAAAAATGTGGCTCAAATGAAAGAACAGATCAAAACTCCAGAAAAAATACAACTAAGAGACAAAGAGACAGCCAACCTATCAGATGCACAGTTCAAAACACTGGTAATCATGAAGCTCACAGAATTGGTTGAGTACTGTCACAAGATAGAGGAAAATATGAAGGCTATGAAAAGTGAAATAGAGGAAAATGTACAGGGAACGAACAGTGACGGGAAGGAAACCAGGACTCAAATCAATGGTTTGGAGCAGAAGGAAGAAAGAAACATTCAACCAGAATAGAATGAAGAAAAAAGAATTTTAAAAAATGAGGAGAGCCCTGGCTGGTGTAGCTCAGTGGATTGAGCGCGGGCTGGGAACCAAAGGGTCCCGGTTTGATTCCCAGTCAGGGCACATGCCTGGGTTGTGGTCCAGGTCCCCGTGAGGGCCATGTGAGAGGCAACCATACATTGCTGTTTCTCTCCCTCTCTGTCTCCCTCCCTTCCCCTCTCTCTAAAAATAAATAATAAATAAATAAATAAATAGAAAAAAAAATGAGGAGAGGCTGAGGAACCTCCAGGACATCTTTAAACATTCCAACATCTGAATCATAGGGTTGCCAGAAGGAGAAGAGGAAGACCAAGAAATTGAAAACTTTTTTGAAAAATAATGAACTTCCCCAATCTGGCAAAGGAAACAGACTTCCAGGAAGCCCAGGAAGCTCAGAAAGTCCCAAAGAAGCTGGATTCAAGCAAGCACACACCAAGGCACATCATGATTACATTAGCCAAGATTAAAGATAAGGAGAGAATCTTAAGAGCAGCAAGAGAGCACTGTCTGGTGTGGCTCAGTGGATTGAATGCCATACTGCAGACCAAAAGGTCACCAGTTCGACTCCCAGTCGGGGCATATGCCTGGGTTGCAGGCCAGGTCCCAAGTTGGGGGTACACAAGAGTCAACCACACATTGATGCTTCTCTCCCACTTCTCCCTCCCTTCCCCTCTCTCTAAAACTAACTAAATAAAATATTTTTTTAAAAACCACTAAGAGAAAAAGAGACAGTTACCTACAAAGGAGTTCCCATGAGACTATCAGCTGATTTCTCAAAAGAAATCTTACACGCAACAAGGGGCTTTAAAGAAGTATTTGAAGTCATGAAAGGCAAGGACCTACATCCAAGATGACTCTGTCCAGTAAAGCTATCATTTAGAATGGAAGGGCAGATAAAGTGCTTCCCAGATAAGGTCAAGTTAAAGGAGTTCATCATCACCAAGCCCTTATTATATGAAATGATAAAGGGATTTATCTAAGAAAAAGAAGAAGATAAAAACTATGAACAGTAAAATGACAACAAACTCACAACTATTAACAACGGAACCTAAAAAACACAAGAACAAGCTAAGCAAACAACTAGAACAGGAACAGAATCACTGAAATGGAGATCACAGGGAGGGTTATCAGTGGGGAGGGAGAGGGAAGAATGGGGGAAAAGGTACAGGGAATAAGAAGCGTAATTGGTAGGTACAAAACAGACAGGGGGAGGTTAAGAATAGTATAGGAAATGGAGAAGTCAAAGAACTTATATGTACAACCCACGGACATGAACTGGGGCAGTGGGGGGTAAAGTGGGTGGGAGGGGTAGTGCAGAGCAGAGGGGAATAAAGGGGAGAAAAAAATGGGGCAACTGTAATAGCCTAGTCAATAAAATATACTTTAAAAAATGTTGAATACTGAGTGTGGATGTGGTTATTAAGGGGCAGCGCTGTAGAGTCTGGGGTGATGGTAGCTCTGAACCTCGATTGTGTTGATAGTTATGTGAATCTACACATGTGATGAACTTGCGTAGAGCTGCACACACATGCGTGTGCACACATGCACGCACATGCATGCACACACATAAATGAGCGCATAGAAAACAGTGAATTCTGAATAGATTTTGTGCATTGTACCAATGTCAATCTCCTGGTTTTAATACTATATTATAATTATGCAAAGCACTACCATTTGTAGACACTGGTACATGGAATGTCCCTGTACATATTTTGCAAATTCCTGTGAATGTAGAAGTATTTGAAAATAAAAAAGTTTTTAAAATTCTCCCACAACAGAGGATCCAAGATGGCTGTGGAGTAGGTGGAAGCTCACACACACTTCCTCCAGTAGCAAACCGGATTTACAGCTAAAATATAGAAGAGCAATCAACCCAAATGACGAACAAAAAACAGCTGAACAGGAGCGTTATATCCAGGATCATAGATTTCGTAGAAGAAGCGACACAGAGACAGGAAAAAGTGTGGAGACGTGGAGAGGGCTGGTCCCTGAACCCAAGGGCAGTGGCTGAAAAACCGGGAGGATATCTTGACTGCGAAAGTCCCCCTTGAAGAGCATAAGGTCTCAAACCCCTCCCAGGACCTGCAAACCAGAGCACCAGGGCTGGGAAGAGGAACCTGCCTAGCATCTGTCAGCAAAAGATAGTGAGGACTGTCCGCTGGAAAGAAATGGGCATCTGCTAGAATTCCAGGTGCTCTCCTCAAGGGCCAACCCACAGGAACTTTCTCTTGGGCCCTCACCTGGGGCTCTGGTAGAGGGAAGGAGACTCAGGGCCTACAGAAGCCATAAAGAGGAGATCCGGGTGGTGTGTCTCCAGAGAGAGATCTGGAGACTAGGCTACTGAGTTCCTGGTACAGGAACCCCACACCGCCTTCAGGACCATCCTCCAGGGCCCAGCAATCTTATTCTTGCAGCACCAGGCAGGGGAGTGCATCAACCTGGTCCTCCAAATACTCATGACACCACCCTGCCAAGCTCAAGTCCAGCAGATAGGACTGTTGGCTGCACCCAACAAGGACCTTTGGTGCACTTTTCTCTGGAGAAACTATAGGCAGACTCTCAGATGTCATTGGACTGAGTGGCTTTGGAACAGACACCAATCTTTGCTCCCCTCCTGTGGGTGAGGAAGGGGAGGAAATAAAACTAAACAAAATGGAGATAACCAACCTATCAGATGCAGAATTCAAAACACTGGTGATCAGGATGCACAGAGAACTTACTGAATATGGCAAAAGCATAAGGGAAGAAATGAAGGTTACACTAAGTGAAATAAAAAAAATTCACAGGGAACCTACAGTGAAGGTAAGGAGGCTGGGCTTCAAATCAATGATTTGGAACATAAGGAAGCAATAAACATTCAACCGGAACAGAATGAAAAACAAGAATTCAAAAAACTGAGGAGAGTATCAGAAGACCCTGGGACATCTCCAAACATGCCAACATTCGAATCATAGGGGTGCCAGAAGGAGAAGAGGAAGAGCAAGAAATTGAAAATTTATTTGAAAAAATAATGAAAGAAAACTCCCCTAATTTGGCAAAGGAAATAGACATATAATCCAGGAAGCTCAGAGAGACCCAAACAAGTTGGACCCAAAGAGGACCACACCAAGACACATCATAATTAAAATGCCAAAGGTTAAAGATAAAAAGAGAATCTTAAAAGCAGCAGGAGAAAAGCAGAGAGTTACCTACAAAGTAGTGTTCAAAGTCATGAAAAGCAAGGGCCTACATCCAAGATGACTCTATCCAGCAAAGCTGTCATTTAGAATGGAAGGGTAGATAAAGTGCTTCTCAGATAAGGTAAAGCTAAAGGAGTTCATCACCACCAAGTCATTGTTACCATATTTTTCAGACTATAAGATACATACTCCCCCCACCAAATTTGGGAGGAAAATGGGGGTGCATCTTATAGCCCGAATGTAACTTACCTGGCTCACTGTGGGGGGTGGCGGTGGTGGAGCGGGGTCACAGGAGGCAGGAGAAGGTAAAATATTTTACCACATTTTTTACTTCAAAAGTTTTTTCCTATTTTCTTCCTCTAGAACCTAGGTGTGTCTTATGGTCCGAAAAATGTGGTACATTAAATATTAAAGGGACTTATTTAAGAAAAAGAAGATCAAAACTATGAATATTAAAATGACAACAACCTGGGTTGTTTTTTTGTGACGTTTCCTCTGGGGGTGGGGCCTGGGAGGGAGCAATGGCATCTGCCGTTCACCGCTGCTCCCTATCACCCTCTGCTCCCCAGTTCCCCACCACCTTTTCCGCCAGTCTCGGCCCTGCTGGTTCCCACTGGCCTCTCCAGTTACACCGCCAGCCTGCGAGGTTCACCCGTTGCTCAGGGTTGTGCTTTGGTTAGGCGCTCCCTGGGTGAGTCCCTCTGGGCAAACTGCCTCTCACTCCGCTCCTCTGCTCGGTTCTGCCCCGCTTACCGGCCTGAATGTACGTCCTCCCCAACTTCCTGGGTGTCGGGCTTCCCTTCAGTTCGATTCTGTCCGTTCTGATTGTTTATTTTTCGCTATTGAGTTCATTGTTTAAACTCTCTGGTTGTGAGCGGCGGTGCAGTGCGTCCACCTACGTCACCATCTTGGCGGAAGTCTATTGAGTGGTCTTCAGGAGTTTAGTGGTTTAAAAAAAACAGCAACATGCATTTATTCTCTCCGTTGTGAAGGTCAGAAGTTCAGAGTCAGTTTTATTGAACTGCAGCCAGAGTGTTGGCCAGGCTGGCGCCTTCCGGAGGCTCCAGGAGAGAACCCATTTCTCTGCTCTCTCCAGCCTCCGGTGGCACCTGTGTCCCCGGGCTTGTGACTCTTCCTCCAGCTTCAAGTCACACTGCTCCATCCCTGCTTCCTGGTCACATCCCCTTAGTTCTGGCAGGTTCCTCCTGCCTCCTGCTTTCTAGGTCGCGCAGCCCACCCAGACTATCCAGGGTGATCTCCAAACCCTTAACTGATCACATCTACAAAGTCCCTATTGCTGCCAAAGGTAACAGGTTCCCAGGTTCTGGGGTTTAAGATAAGGACATGGCTGCTGGCCCATCATTCAACCTACCAGGGAGGACTTGCCAGCTCCTTCACCCCAGGACCCTGGAGACCACCTAGGAGCGCGTCGCTGGGAGGGACCAGGAGCTCCTGCTGGAGGCCAGTGGCTGGGCAAAATCCGAGTGGCCCGCCAGAGGTGCTCTCAGGAAGGACCGAGGGAGGACGGTGCCAGGACCCCCTGCCCTAAACATTATCGCTCACTCCAGGACACTGGAGACCCTGAACAGCGGCCGGGGCTCCTCTCTGACCCGCGGTTCCCCAGCCGTCTCTGTGTGATCTCTTCTCTCTATGAACTGCAGAAGCCTGTGGGAGCACCTTTGCCACTGAGCTCCGGGCAGAGGTGCCTCACAGGGCACAGGGAACAACAGAACGGCTGTGGACAGGCAGGGTGGGCAGCACCGGGCTCATGGGCTCTCTTCTCCCCTGGGGAAGGGAGGTAGTGGAGGAGCCTGGTGCCCGAGCCTACCCACAGGGAGCTTTCCTACCTCCGGCCAGGGAGAGGGCAGGAACCCAGCTCACTGTGTTTCCCTCCTTTCCCATCCCCTCCTCTTCCACTTACTCTCCCCTTCTTCCTCTGCTCCCCTCCTAGACGTTCCCGCCTGGACCATCCCGTGCCTTCCCTCCCCTGAGGCCCTGGTCCTGCTCCGGCTTCTCTCTAAGGCCCCCACTAGCCTCTCCACCAGGAGCCGAACCCCGGGTGAAGCGAGTCCTAGTGGGCGGCCTGGTGGCGCCGGGGCTCAGGGTCTCCGAGGTTTTCGCTTAACTCCTATTCACACTTTTTTATTTCTTCCTATATGAATTTAGGTAGATTGTATCTTTCAAGGAATTGGACCACTTTATATTCCTTTATTGTCCTTTTTATTAAATCCTCACTTGAAGACATGTTTGTCTGTTGATATTAGAGAGAAAGAAACATGGATCAATTGCCTCCTGTGTGCACCGGACCAGGGATTGAACCGGCAACGTAGGCACCTGCTCTGATCAGGAATCGAACCCACAGCCTCTTTCGTGTTTGGGATGTTGCTCCAACCAAGTAAGCGAACTGGCCAGGGCTTTTCATTATCCTTTTAATGTTGATGGAATCAACAGTGATGGCCCCGCTTTCATTTCTGATAGTAGTATTTACACCTTCTTTTCTCTTTCTTAGTTAGCCTGCCTAGAGTTTTATTAAGTTTATTAATCTTTTCAATATATCTGTGTGGTTGTTGGTTTTGTTGATTTTTCTCTCTATGTTTCCTGTTTTCAATTTCATTGATTTCTGCTCTAATTTTCATTGTTTCTTTTTCTTCTGCTTAATTTAACTTTCATTTACTCTTTTTTTTCTAGGTTCCTAAGGTAGAGGCTTAGATTATAGATTTTAGATCTTTTTCCCTTTTCTAATGTATGCATTCACTACTCTAAGTTTCTCTCTAAGCACTGTTTTCACTTCACCCACAAATTCAACAAAGGTGTGTTCATTTTCATTTAGTTCAAAATCTGTGTGAATTTCTCTAGCGACTTCTTTGACTGGTGCGTGATTCAACTGTGCGTTGTTTAATCTGAGTATTTTAGGATCTTCAGCTCCCCTTCTGTGGTTCATTTCTAGTGGAATTCCCCTGGCTGTCGGCGGGCACACTTTGTGTGACTTCTGTTTTTCAAACTTTGTTGAGCTGGGCTTTATGGCCCAGAATGTGGTCTGTCTTGGCGAATGATCTGTGTGAGCTTGAGAAGAGTGTGAGTTCTGCTGTTGCTGGATGAACTGTTTCATAAATGTCAGCTCAACCCCCCGGCTGACGGCGCTGCCAGCCGAGCGCTGTCCTCACTGATTGCCTGCCTGCTGGATTCCAGTAGGAGGGTGCCGAAGTTGCTGACTGCAACAGTGTGTTCGTTTCTTTCTCCTTGCAGTTCTGTCAATTCGTGCCTCGTGTATTTTGAGACTCTCTTGTCAGACACATATACATTAAAGATTGTTATGTCTTCTTGGAAAATTGACTCATTTATCATTATATAATGAAACTCTTGATTCCTGATAATTTTCCTTGCTCCGAAGTTGGCTTCGTCTGATGGTAATATGTCTGTTTTGGCTTCCCTTGATTAGTGTCAGCAAGGTTTCTCTTTCTCCATCTTTACTTTCGACCTACCAGTGTCTTTATATTTAGAGTGGATTTATTGTAGACACCGTATAGTGGTCTTTTTAATCCACTCTGACAGTTTCTTCTAATTGCTGTATTTAGACCACTGACATTTAAATTACTTATTAATATAATTTGATTAATATCAACCATATTTGTTACTGTTTTCAATTTGTTGCCTTTGTTACTTATTTATCTATTTATTTATTTTTAGACAGAGAGGAAGGGAGGGAGAAAGAAAGGGAGAGAAACATCAATGTGTGGTTGCCTCTCACACATGCCCCCAACTGGGAACCTGGCCCGCAACCCAGACATGTGCCCTGACTGGGAATCAAACTAGCAGTCCTTTGGTTCACAGAACAGTGCTCAATCTACTGAGCCACACCAGCCAGGGATATTGGTTGATTCTTGGATGTGCCCTGACCAAGAATCAAACCCGCAACCTTGACATGCGGGGACAATACTCTAACCGACTGAGCTACCCAGCCGGGGCTAGGCTCTGATTTCAAATTTGAACCCAGTTAGCCATCAGGAGTTATTCTTGGTAAATGTCTTCTTTCTCAGGGTCCACAGCTGGAAGCCAATATGGCCAGTTCAGTTTGCCTTTTTTTTGGTGGGGGAGGTGGGCAATGGGTCTTCGCTGACTGCTGTCAGGGTTAGGGCTGTGGGGTGGGGGCAGGTTCCCAGGGGAGGTAAGATACAGGCTGCTAGGCCCAGCCCTCTCTGTCAAAGCCCCCAGTGGCTGTTAGCTGTCACCTGATTCACTAACTCAGGCATCTCTGGGCGGTGCCTAGGCATGGGGACTTTTATTTTTTAACTTGGTATTATGAAAAAATTCAAACAGTCCCTAAAGCAGGGAAAATAGTACCAGGTACCCTTGTAAACCCATCTCCCAGATCTTACACTTACCAGCTTATGGCCGGTTTTGTTGCATCCAAACCCAACGTCATCTGAGGAAACCCTCAGAGCTTCATCATACCCCTCAGAGCCAGGCCACTGGCTGAGTGCCCGGCTTCTACAGCCAGAGTTCAAAGCCCAGGCTGAGCCACTCTCGAGCTGAGCCACCATGAGCAGGATACGTAACGCTGCGGCACCTGGATTTTCTATCTTTGGAAAGCAGAGGGTAGATGGGGCTGTTGTGAGGCCCGGATGAGGCCACGCTTGCACGGTCACCGGACAGTCTAAGTACTCGGTGAGCAGTGACTCTGGTGACTCACAGTCAACCCGAAGGTACCGGAGTCACAAAGAGAGCGCTCGGCTCTCCGTCGCGTGTCAGAGAAGGCCATGCTCCCATGCCCAGTCCCAACTCTCTCCTAGAAGCTGTGGAGGGCTCATTCCTTCCCTTGTAGGTCTTCTGACACCTTTGACCTTTCACCTCCCAGCCGCACCTCCACCCCCAAAGTGGGACTTGGAGATTTCCCACCTGGAGTCTGGAAACCCAGACACAGTTCTGTGGCTCTCCTCCCTCCTCCTCCCCGGGCCCGGCATCTCAGGCTCCTGCCCTCCTGGACAGACAGCTTGTTGGGCGGAGTGTCCCCACAGCCCACTCTCAGGCGTGTGCCATTTATCTGCTGTGGTCCTGCAGTGCCCACATGGCAGGTGGATTGCCTTGGGTAGTCCTTGATTTCCTGTGCCCTGCGATGCCCCATCCAGGGCTTGGAGGCCTAGCTGACCCTCAGGAAACAAGCTGGTCCCCAGGGCCTTCGCAGGAAATGATGCCCCAGCCCTTCTCACACGCTGTCCTGGCAGCAGCAGCAGCCCCAGGTCGCCAGCACTGTGGGCTGGCAGTCACTGCCACCTCAGTGACTTCTCCAGAGGACACAGTGATTCATGAGCAAGATAAAGAAATTTTCACTATATAGCAAACACACCATGGTTAGGATTGGGGGGAGCAGGAGTTGGAGCTAGCTGCCTTTTTCCCCTCCAAAGTGTTAATATAATATAATTTTTAAAAAGAACCTCTATTTTTCAAGTTGCTTTGTATGTTTAAGGCCGACAAAAATAAATGGGTTTTTCTGGTCCTCAGTCTCAGCTTCTTTGTGCTGTTGACTCATATGGACCTCAACAGGAGGTCTGTACACCTGCTGTTTCCAATTTTCCCTCCTGAAAACTTGGCAATGAAACATTTTTCTAATTTTACTTTCTCTTTTTGGGGGGAGGAGCAAAGTTACTCAATCACTTAAAAGTAATATATTACGGCAAGATGGAGGCACAGGTAAACGTGGCTCACCTCTCTCATAACCACAGCAAAATCACAACTAAAATATGGAAGAACTGCCACTCAGAAGCATCAGAAAATTGAGCTGTATGGAAGTCCGACAACTAAGGAATGAAAGAAACTATATTCATCCAGACGGGTAGGAGGGACAGAGGGGCAAAAACATGGAGACGTGGATCCGGCTGGTCCCAAACCACACGTGTTGGATATAACACGGAGGGGTATTTGGGGAGTGAGGGATCCTACCTCCACACCAGACCAACCAGCCCAGGGTTCCAGTGCTAGGAAGACAGGTCCCCCAAACTTCCAGCTGTAAAAACCAGTGGGGGTTGGGTTGGTGGAAGCAGCTATGGGATTCTCGGCCTCTCCTCTCACAGGGCCTGGCACCACACACGCACTTACTCAGCCTCTCCCTCTGGGCTCCGGCACCAGGGCAGCAGTGTGAAGGGCCCCAGTGGCATACAGGAGGGAAGTGAAGCGTCTGGCATCTGGGCGAGAGCTGGGGACAGCTTCCTCCTAGACAGAACTGCAGACAGCAGCCGTTGTCCCTTTTGCGAACCCTCCCACACACAGAGCCATAATGTGGCGGCACCAAACCTGAGTCTCCATCAACCTGCCTCACACGGTCAGCCCCTTCCACCAGGATTACCTAAGGGTCCGCCCCATCCGAATCACATGCCCCCCCAAGCAACTCTCCCGCCCTGGTTACAGTGATTTTCCACAGGAAGAGCTGGGCTAGGTGTAGGCTTCAGACCTTCCTAGATCCACTCAAACAAGCAATAGCTGAGCCCAGCCCCACTACCTCCCCCTGACCAGCCCCAGGCCCGTCACTAGCAGCTGCCGTCTGCAGATCGCTTTATAGCTCAGCCAAGGGGCCCCAGACAGAACACTGGTAGAGGATGATCTTGGTCTGCACCACCCGGGAAAACCCAGAGCCTGTGCACCCAATGAATAGTTACAGACCTGTTGGAGCACCACCCAACCACCTCCACAAACCACAGAGGAAGGTGGTTGCTGGCCAGGGGTCACAGCCCGTCCTACCAGTTGTCTGGCCTGGGTAGTTCCCTCCCATTGACCTGCTGACAGCAATCAAGGCTCATCTACAAGGGGAGGGTGTATTCAGCCCACATGAAGGGTGAACTTCAAGTACACAGCTTGAGAGAGACAGAAGAGGCTGTGCCATAGGACCCTGCAGGACACCTGCTACATTAGGTCACACTACCAAGACATGGAGTCAGAGAAGTTCTACCTACTACATGGAAACAAATACAGGGAGGCTGCCAAAACAGGAGACAAAGAAACATGGCTCAAATGAAAGGATAGAACAAAACTCCAGGAAAAGGACCTAGAACCTTTCAAGGGACCAGAGATTTTAATGAAGGGAATATACTGTAAATATGGATTGTGATGAGGGGTTAGAACACCAGCGTTCAAGAATTGGAGGAGTAGTTCCAGATAGTGATCAGATTTGGATGAGATGCCACACCCTTTGAAAATGGAACAGGTTTCCTCCAAGGCAGTTAAATGATGCAACCTGGAAGAGGAGGGTGTTAACTTCCTGTGGAGCTTACTTCATACAAAGGAGAAAAGGAGAAGGAAGGCAGCTAAATTTCCTCCCCACCTCTTTCTCTTGTGGACTGTTCCAAAGTACCGTTTCCCTGAATAACCTGTCTGGAGATGTCACATGCAGCTCCGCAGAATTGGCTGTGTCTCATTGCAGATGGTCGGGAGCAGTGGCCAATGTGGAAATGCATTACCTTGGGTTGTTTGCTGTTCTTCCCTGCCTCACATCTCTTTTCCTCACTTACTGCCCAGGCCTTGCACTTCCCAAATAAAACATGAACAGGCTCTTTTACCTAAGGAACCAGGTCTGAGTCATCGCTCCAGGGCACTATCTACATCGGCAAGAGCAGAAGCTCTTCTAATTCACTGGATGTGTAAAGAGCCGTATTTAGGAGCCAGTATAAACTGATTTAACATTTCCAGTGTAATCCAAGGATATTTTAGGTCAGTGGTTCTCAAGGCTACCCAGTCAGCAGCATCAGCATTACCTGGAAGATTCTTAGAAATGCAAATTCTCAGGTCATGGGGCTCAGAAATCTATTTTTTAAAAGCCCTCCAGTTGATTCTAGAAAAGTTTGAGAATCATTGCTTTAGAGCTCCTTATAGATCAATGTCTCCAGCAGCTACTTGACTAACCTCTTCTATACTCTGTTATTACAACAAAAAGAAGCTAGCAGGTTTTCAAAGATTGACACCTGCGAATGGAACATACATGAAATCTCAACCTAAGTATGTCTAATTAGTAATATGTAGTTGAGTCTGCTCTGAATTTTCAGTGACTATTTTATTTATAGCTGCTTCTCAAGTCTACCCTTTCCAGGTTCCTGGAAAGACCCTATCAATATACAGGTTGCTTGGTGAGCGTGGCAATAAAGGGAGGTTGATCATTTTGAGTGACAGTTCATCTAGACATTGTGAGTCTAATAGTGCTTATGTTACCCCACCACGGAACACACCTCTCCAGTGATTGGATTCTAGTGGCTCATAAATCTGGTGATATTCTCCTCTGGACAGTACTGGATAAACACAGCAAAATTCTCTCTCTCTCTGCCCTCTTCTTTTATAGTATTGTATTGGGACGTAGTCAGCTTAGTAAAACTGCTCTGAGATTTCATTGTTCAATCTTTAAATGTGATAGTAACTTTGTGCTTCAAGAAGGTAGGGCAGGGCAAATTATTCTAAATATTTGGACATCAGAAAATTCTCTCATGTTGAGATTGCACCGTCTCAGCTGTGGGAGTGTATAGGGTTCGATTTCCCAGTTGCCTTACGTTTTTCTTAGCTTGCTTGTTTAACTAGAGACAACCTTCTTGGCTCAAGACTATCTCCACATATTGAAGTCTGTTGGGAACACAAGCCCAGTATAACAATGTCATAGTATTCACATACTGTTTGCAGATACTCTGGTGTGCTTTTAATGATTTTCTAAACATATGGTACAGTATGAAGCTGTGGCATGGGAACTGAGAAATTTATCTGTCATTTTTAGCACTTGGCTTGGTATTTAGTTTTTATGTTGTATTTCTAGAATTATTAATTGACTACTAAAATTTCAGTAGATTATGATGGTTATGACAGATTTCATGAATTTTAAAAAGCTTAGTGATACATACACATTGTAGGAGTGGAGAAATTAGTAAAAAAACGCTTAAAGGAGCTGAGACTTAGAAAAAAATGCAGTTAATATCTATCTGTGATAAAGACTTGTGCAACTTTTATTATAAAGAGATAATTAATAATGCCCTTATGTGTTTCATGGTACACCTTATCACCTCCCCCTCATTTATTGATTGCCTTGTTTTGTTTCATTTGAAATAACTTACTTATGATTGTAAAATTATTATATATCAATTTTTACTTAATAATGGCAAAATCAGACATGTTTTAAATTCCCAATGATGGTTAAATCAGTTATGGTATATCACTGAAATAAAGTACTTTTCATAATTAAAAAAAAAAAACTCCAGGAAAAGCTAAACAAAACGGAGATGAGCGATCTGTCAGATGCAGAGTTCAAAACACTGGTGATAAGGATGCTCAAGGAACTCAGTGGGTACCTCACAGCATTAAAAAGGCCCAGGCAGAAGTGAAGGAGACACTAAGTGAAATAGAGAGTAATTTACAGGGAGTCAACAGCAGAGTGGATGAAGCCACGCATCAAACCAATGACTTGGAACATGAGGAGAAAAAGGACATCCAATCAGGACAGCAAGAAGGAAAAAGAATCCAAAAAACCGAGGAGAGTGTGAGCAGCTCCGGGACAACTTCAAGTGTTCCAACATCCGCATCACAGGGGCGCCAGAGGAGAAGAGGAAGAGCAAGAAATTGGAAACTTATTTGAAAAAATAATAAAAGAAAACTACCCTAACTTGATGAAGGAAACAGACTTCCAGGAAGCCCAGAGAGTTCCAAAGAAATTGGACCCAAAGAAGACCATGCCAAGATCCATATAATTAAAACATCAAAGGCTAACAATAAAGAGGGAATCTTTAAAGCAGTAAGAGAAAGCAGAGTTGCCTACAAAGGAGTTTTCAGAAGCCTGTCAGCTGATTTCTCAAAAGAAACCTTGCAGGCAAGAAGGGGTTGCAGTCCGCCCACAGGGACTCTCAGTGGCAGTTCGTGCTGTCGCTGCCACTCCGCCCACTTCAGCCGGACAGGGCCTCGGACCCGCTGCGCCAACGTGCGGGATGGGGCTTTGCAGACCCGCGGCCTGTCCGGGAAGCCGCACGCCCAGGCAACCACCGTTCCCCGTGGACGTCGCAGTGGCGTGGGCGACTGGAGCGCGCTGCGCAGGTCCTGCCCAGCCAGGCGCACAGTCACGCCAGAGGGCAGCGGCGGGAGGAAGAGGGCAGTGCACCAAGAGGAGGACTGCTGGACACAGACTCGGAAGGGTTCCTGACGCCAGACAGTGACTGGAAACCAGCTGAGCCACCGTGTTTCCTAAAGGACGGTGCCTTCGGGTGGGGGAAGGGGCCCTGGGCACCTTGAACTGACCGACAGAGGGCAGCACGGTAGTTTTCTTTGGGTGTCTTAGACAAACAGGCTTTGAGGCAGAAACCTGCCATTATGTCAAACTGCATTTACTTTATTTTATTTTTTAAATTATTTTATTGTTGTTCAATTACAGTTGTCTGCATTTACCCTCCCCCCACCCCACCCCAGGCAAACCCACCTCCCTCCCTTGCTTCCCCCCCGCTTGGTTTTGTCCATGTGTCCTTTATAGCAGTTCCTGAATACCCTTGTCCCCATTATCCCCTTCCCCCTCCCCTCTGGTTACTGCCAGAATGTTCTAAACTTCAATGTCTCTGGTTCTATTTTGTTTCTCTGGTTGTATTTTGCTTGCTTACCTCACAAGCATCTTGGCTGTGGCTGATCTGAGTTCCCCGGTAGCTGATCTGGCCTAGGTGCCTTCGCTCCTGAGTCCTCATACGAAACTTTTTAACATTTCATATAGTAGAAGCTGCATGATGATGTACTCCTTGAACTTGACCTTATCTGAGAAGCACTTTATCTGCCCTTCCATTCTAAATGAAAGTTTTGCTGGATAGACTATTCTTGGTTGTAGTCCCTT
>PVJI01023689.1:0-23130 GCA_004026765.1 Micronycteris hirsuta
CCAGCCCCTTCTTGCTTGGAAGGTCTCCTTTGAGAAATCCGCTGACAGTCTTATGGGGATTCCTTTGTAGGTAACTGTCTCTTTTTCTCTTGCTGCTTGTAAGATTCTTTCCTTATTCTTGACCTTGGGTAATGTAATTATGATGTGCCTTGGTGTGTTCCTCTTTGGGTCCTGCTTCTTTGGGGTTCTCTGAGCTTCTCGGATTTCCAGGAAGCCTATTTCCTTTGTCAGATCTGGGAAGTTTTCCTTCATTATCTGTTCAAAAATGTGTTCAATTTCTTGGTGTTCCTCTTGTCCTTCTGGCAGCCCTATGATCCGGATATCGGGTCGTTTACAAATGTCTCTGAGGTTCCTGAGACCCTCCTCATTTTTTTGAATTCTTGTTTCTTCCTTCTGGGCCATCCCATTGGTTTGAGATCCAACTTCCTTTTTTTTCCTGTTGGTTCCCTGTAAATATTCCTCCATTATCCTTATCGTATTCTTCATCTGTTCAATTATTTGCGTCCACCTATCTTCCAGTTTTGTTAACAATTTGATTACAAGCATTTTAAATTGCGCATCTGATAGGTTGACTATGTTGTCATCTGTTAGTTGTAATTTGTTCTGATCCTTCAATTTGGCCATTTTCATTCTTTTTATCTCGGTGCACTTGTCAGCTGGCTGGTACCTGCAACCTGGTTCGCTTTTTGGATGACGTTGCCTCTGGGGGCGGGGCCTGGGAGGAAGCAATGGCGGCCTCCAATCACCACGGGTTCCCATCACTCCTCCTCTCCCTAGTTCCCCACCACCTTTTCTGCCAGACTGGGTTCTGCTGGCTCAGCCCTGGCCTCTCTCCGGCAGCGTGCCGGCTTGCAGGATTCACCTGTTGTTCGGGGCCACGCCCTGTTCAGGCACTGGTGGCGTGAGTCCCTCCGTGAGCGCTGCCTCTCACTCCGCTCCTCCGCCTGGCACTGCCCCGCTTATCGGCCTGGATGTTCGTCTTCTCCTACCTCCTGGGTGTCGGACTTCCCTTCAGTTTGATTCTGTCCATTCTGGTTTAATTTTTTTGCTACTGCGTTTGTTGTTTAGACACTCTGGATGTGCGGGCGGCGAGTGCGTCCACCTACGCCGCCATCTTGGTGGAAGTCTACTTGCACTTTTTGAAGGGCTGATGCATGGGAAAGGGTTCTGTGTTCCAGAGGGAATAATTTTGGATGTAACAATGAGTGGATTTGCTTATTTTAGTTCACCTGGTAAAGAATTTTCCTGTGAAGGCATCTGATGTATCTAATGGTGGGATTCCATCAGTAACAGGAGTGGTCTGTGTCAGAGGTTGGCAAATTTACAACCCTTGAGCCAGATCTAGCTGATTGCCAGTTTTGTGAATGAAAGGTTACGCAGCCACACCCGCTCATTCATGTTTTCTCTGCTGTTGCTTTTGTGTTACTGGGGCAGAGGTGAGTAGTTGCAACCCATGGCCACAAAGCTTAACATGTTTACTATCTGGCCCTTTACGGAAAAAGTTCACCCACCCCTGCTGTAGATTTCAGACAAGTCAAGGGTTTGTAGAAGATCTAACTCACTGGATTTGGTTAGTGTGGGTGACCTATAAGATCCTGTCCAACTAAAATTCTACGGTTCTGTACAGAGTTGACAATATACACATAGTTAAAATGTGTTCATAGCTTAAGAGTTAGTAGTGGAATAGACACAGTCACCAATATAATTGTATTTATCTCTTCCACAGATATTTAGCATTTGTGTGAAATGTGAAATTTTAACAGCATTCTGCTTTCACTATGAAATGCAATTGTTTTTAATTTCCAGCTAGTGGTTTGGAATAAAGCACTGGATTTTTTGAAAAATTCAGTAGTACCAGATTCAAAGTTATTTAATATTTTTAAAAATAACTTTTCTCTGGCAGACCATTAGTGGCATGAATTTCTTTGTAACGAGAGTTGCTAGTTTTTTTCTAAAGTTTTTAATATAAGAATTTCAAAGCACTTTACTAATATTTTTACCTTATTCATAAGGTCTTTCTTACACAAAAAGTTGTGGTTATTAAGAAAGTATTCAGTGGATGTTCTGTGTGTGTGTTTATGTTTTCCAATGGATGTTATATTGAAATATAGAAGACTTGTACATTTTACAGGAGAACTAAAATTCATGGAGGAACCATAAGTTTGGAAAAAATTTTGATATAACCTAATTAATATAAATTACTCTAATGGGAAACTAGAAACATAAAAAATATCTGCAGTACAGTAGGAATTCTAACATCAGGTTGTAGGCCTCAAATACTAAGTCATTTGTCTTCTTTTGGAATAGAATATGTTTATCATGGTTTTTGCTTTAAAGTTTGTATTTGAAATACGTGAATTTAATAAGACACTCATATTTAATAAAAGAAATGCATAGTGCAGCAGCAATTGCTTTAAAAAATTAATAGAATTTTTTTTCCTGAAAGGTTGCTTTTATTTACATGCTGATGTCCACCACAGCTGCTCCATTAGCAGGGAGGCTACGAAGGGTTAGGGCGAGACAGACCGTGCATCACCCAGAGAGCAGTGAGCTCCAGTTCCAAGACCACGACCACTGTTTGCGCCTTGCCCATACGCTGGAGTTCCATCCTGTATAAAGAGGCTAGACCAGAACATCATCCTGGAGTCTTAATGGCTCTTCTGCACTCCTTTCTAGATCAGTTCTACTATCACTAAACTAGCACAGGGAAGAAGCAGAGGAAGGTGGCAAGAGGGGGCTAATTCTTCTTTGAAGACAGCCCGAAGGAGAAGGACTTGATGGAAGTGGTAGAAAACATCGTAAGAGATGATTCTTGGGGGGACTTAATAGTGGAAGTCCTTTTGGGTTGTGTTTCAGAATGAGGGACCTCTGTGGAGGAAATTGTCGGTTCATTCACCTTCAAGGCAAGCAATGCCGTTTGGAGGGTGGCCTGCCTGGTGGCCATCCAGGTGGGTGTTTGGATGGAATCAAAGTCCTTAAAGGGTATCAGTTGTCTAGTGTCTTACGTGCAGCATCCGTGGTTTGATGGTTTTCTTGACTGGCTCTGGTTTGTCGTCTTTCTTCTTGGGGACTGCTGAAAACTGGCGAGAGCTGGGTAGGTCCTTTGCTGTTGGTTAAAGCTGGGTAGAGGGGTTTTAGACTCCAAGGTCTTGCTGCAACTTGGGAGGGTCTCTCCCTCTCTCTCTCTCTCTCTCTCCTTTCTCTCTCTCTTTTCTTCTCTGTCTAAAGTCAATAAACATATCCTCAGTTGAGGATTTTTTAAAAAGTTGATACTGTAAATAAAACATACTTTTTAGTATTTATTTTTATGTTTCTTAAAGTTAGCCTACAATATACAAATGTGAACACAAACTATTTTTTATCTTAATTTTCCAAAAGTTTGAAACCTGTTTTAGTCTTACTGCAAAATAAATAATATTTTTTAATTTGCAAAAGGTTTACATGGTTGTTCCAAAAATTCAGATGCTACAGAATTATATGCAATAAAATATGTAAGCCCTGCCTGTCCTCATAATACCATAGTCCTATACTTTTTTTCTATGTGTATAAAAATGTATATATGGCCCTGGCTAGTGTGGCTAGGTGGATTGAACACCAGCCTGTGAGCCAAAGGGTCACTGGTTCGATCCCCAGTCATGACACATGCCTGAGTTGTGGGCCAGGTCCCCCGTAGGGGGCGTGCAAGAGGCAACCACTCATTGATGTTTCTGTCCCTGTCTTTCTCCCTCCTTCCCCTCTCTAAAAATAAATAAATAAAATCTTAAAAAAAAAACAACAAAAATGTGTATGTTAAAAATACATATACATTTGTGTAAAAACCACAACTATTATCTACTTATATAGTTATATTTGTCTCTCTATCATTTACAAAGATGGGATTATGCTATACATATTCTTCTGCAACTTTAAAAAACTTCACAGTACATGGTAGTAAATGTTCCTTTAAGTCAGAGTATGGATAAATCGTAACTTGTTTAATTATTTACCTATTGCTGGACATTCAAGTTGTTGCAGTTCCTTTTTCTTGCTATTACAAAGCATGTTGCAGTGAGCATCCTTGTACACACATGCGTATCTTTTTCATTTGTTCCACAGTTATTTATTTGGTACCTATTATGTGTACCAGACATAGTTCTAGGTGCTGGGGTGCAGCAGCGAGGGAGAGAGAAGGTTCAGTTTCTTGTGTAAACAAACAAACGACAAGTAAAATGAGTGTTTTCAGACAGTGGTAAATGCTATGAAGGGGTGTTGGTTTTCCTACTTGAGATGGGATGATCAGAGAAGGGCTTTCCAGGGCAGGGGAGGGTGGCGAGGGTGGAGTGTGCCTTGACATCTGGACTGAGAGCTGCTGGTGAAGAGGAGTCTGGGGCAGCGGGCATGTGCCCAGCACAGATAAGAAGGGAACGTGGGTGTGGGAAACCTGAAAACAACAAGAAAACCAGCTAAAATCAGCCCACTTTCCATTACCACATGTGCCAACAGTTCTAACCAATGCTAGCGCCTGCCTCCCCGCCCCCCAAACAGGATGCTAACATTAAGTGTGTGCTTTGCCCAGTATTTCTGAAGTGTTGATTTCCAGGCATGGGTCTGAAGCTATGTGCATTTTACATTTAAACTTGGTGATTCATTTTTCATTAAAAAATCATGAAGTATTTTTCAAATTAGTACTGAGTAAACTAAGGACTCATGGGTGAGGAAGTTTTGTTCTCCTGTGTACTTTTGTAAATAAATAATTGTACCGATTTAGGTTATTTAAGTGAATCAAGCTAATTATAAAAAATTAAGAAGTGGGAATGAAGTAAAATCACCCATTAACCCGCTGTTGTAAAACAAATACAGATATTTTGATATACAATAGAACTTTCTGTTTTGCTCTTTCTCACTGCATCAAAGTCAGGCTCCTGGTGATTTAAAAAAATACTCAAAACCAGGAAATTTTCAAGCTTTCAGGCTCATCAAAGGTCAACTAATGTCTTAATCCCAATAAAGTCCCATTGGAACAGGCGTCTCCTTCAGTCCCGTGAAGAGGGCACACGGGGGTTGGTGGTGGGACTCAGTTGCAGAATTGAGCCTCAGCAGTCATAAGTCAGCCCCCTTATGACTTCTGGGTAAAACTTTTAACAGTTGAAGTATTTTATCATGATCATTTTGTTTTCATTCAGTACATGGTTAGTGGGTCTTCCCATGTCCCCTGCTAGGTGCCGGGGTACAAAGATGACTAAAGGTGTTGTGGAAAGTCCAGACAGTCTACCTGGGGAAAAACGGGAACAGGTGAATTCAGCACAGGATGGCGAGAACAAGGGCGGAGGCCCGGAATGGTGCGTGGGTGTGTGAGTGGGGGGTGTGCGCCTTCACACAGTAGAAGGTGCTCCCCCAGCCCTTCAGCCCATGTTCTTCCTGCCTTAGACACTCCACGCACTGCCTGGAGTGGATGCCCGTTTCCCTCTCCAAACCTCAGGATGGTTCCCCACTCACCCTGTTATACCCTCCCGCCACATGCTGTACTTCCTCGTCACTCATCGCAGCTGTTATGAAGACTGACTTAATACCCCCACCTCCACCCCAGGAGAATGCCTTCAGCTGTAAGTAACAGAAAACCTGATAAACAAGTGGCTTAAGCAGATGGGGCTTTGCCCTTCTCAGATGTTAAGGGGGCTGGAGGCCGGTGGACATTGCACTAGGTCAGCTGATCATCAGTGTCAGGATCCAGGAACACAGGATTCCCTTGTCCTTTCCCTCGTGGTTCTGAAAGGAGTGCTCCAGCTCCCAGCACCACACCCATGCTCAAGGCTACGGGCCTTCTCTAGCTGTAATCAGCTTTTCCAGCTGCTGGTAAGGAAGGTGAGTGTTTTGTGTTCTTTTATTCGATGGTAGGGTGGAGCTGCAAGAGGAGACAGAGAGGCTCAGGAAAACACAAGTTTATGACCCTCATAGGTCCTAGAGACGGAAGGCAGGGCAGGCCAGGCAGGTCACAGGAAAACACCAGGGTGGTCAGCAGGGAGCGAGGGGGAGGCAGGACAGGGCTGGGCAGGGTAAGTGGTTTAGGTCAGGCTAATTTGAGTAATTCCGGAGGGCCGTGGGCTACAGGGGTGGTCCTTAGTTGCCTGGTACCTGGCCCTGGCATATTTAAGAGAGGAATATTACCTTCAGGGATGCACAGGCCTGATAGAGGACGTCGAATTCTGGATTCATTGGTTTGCATATTAAAGTCATGGTCAGGGCTGAGCTCTTGACTATCTTCAGGAAATTGCAAGCCCCCAGAAAAGGCAGTCTTTCCCTAGAAAGGTTTTTTTTTTTTTAAAGATCAAAACACAATATACAGAAAATAAAAAAATATGTACACTGCAGTGAGGGAGTGGGGAGTAATTAAGACTGCCTGGTGTTGGGTTCACCACTCAGCAATGCCTACCATACTTCTCAAGATTCCTTAGGGAAGGGATTGTCTTTCCTTTCTTCCTCGAATTCCCAGAGTACCCAGCACACAAAGTGAATGGTGATGTGTATGTCAGAAAGAGAAGGCACAACAAGGATACTGGGGAGAAGGGAATGTCAGGTGCAAAGGCACTGAGCTGAAAGAACCTCCGTTGTGAATTTGGGGACAGCTGACTGGAGCCTGGACAGGTGACAGGGACTACTGGAAATTGAGGCTGAAAAGGTAGTTTGGAGTCAAAATGTGAAAAGCTTTACACTGTTACGTTAGTTCTTCTGTCTGCTCCGGGGAGGCATTGGAAAGCCTCGGGAGGATGAGTGACACAGGAGTGTGCGTTAGTGTTACCTGTGTGGGTCATGTGGGCGAGGAGCTGGAGGAAGAGAGAGAGGAATCAGGGAGACTAATACTGTCATACTGTGGTTTGATAAAGTGGAGGAAGAATAATTTTGGCAATTTGGAAAATGTAATTTTGAAGTCATCCTCTTCAACAGTTATTCTCAAAGTATGATGCTGCACCAGAAGCATCTGCAGTTTGTTAAAAATGAAAATTCTTGGGACCCGCTCCAGACTGTAGCAAGCCCTCCAGGTGACTGAAGTGTCTGAAGCCCGAGAATCACTAACTGGAGAAGGGGTGTCCAACCCACGGCCCGTGGGCCACTTGAGGCCCAGGGTGGTGCTGAATGCTGACCAACACAAAATCGTACATTTACTTAAAACATTATGAGATTTTTTTTGTTTTCATTAGTGTTAGTGTATTTAATGTGTGGCCCAAGGCAACTCTTCTTCCAGTGTGGCCCCGAAACGTCAAAAGGTTGGACCCCCCTGCCCATAACAACAGACACTTGGGTGGGAGAGAGTGTGACATCATCTGATTTGATGAACCAGTCTGCCTGTTAGCGTCACCTGGGGCACTTCCGTGGCAATGAGGTTGGGCCCCATAGCAGGACAACCGGCAGAAGTTCTAGGAGTAGGGTCCAGGCGTCCACCGATTTCCCTTGCTCCCAGGTGATTCCAGTGTGCAGCCAGGGCTGGGAGTCACCGATCTTGTCTAGCCCCCATTGACGAAAAGCTCAAGGTCATACAGCAAGTTCAGGTAAGGATCAACTTTTTAAGCTGTCTTCTCCATGACGCTTTAAATACTATTCCAACTTTTTGATAATTTGCCTTCAGATAATGGCTTCCAAATCATTCACAGTAATGAATAAAACCGCCAAAATTTTAGAAGAAAAAGAGGTTAGAGGCAGCATTATTAAAAATTCAGTTCTCTAGTTACAGTGCTTAAACACTTTAGAAAGTTATCCTTTTAGATCTGTGAAGATCTGTAAAGTGTGCATGTTTTGATGTAACAGGTGAGATGCATAAACAGTTTTGTGTGTAAGTCGTAACCCTTTTTTCAGACTCTAGGGGGAGCTCTTTGGTTTCTATATTGTTTTAGTATCAGTTTGAGTCGGTTTTAAAGAGGAATTATTTTGGATTTTAAAAAATAAATATTTATAATAAGTATTCCCAACATCTCTCAGCTCTTCTCTTTTTCCCAAGTTATAGAATCATATCGATACAAACTCCTGTGTTTGTTTCATTGCTTGACCAAAAAGTCCAAATCCAGGCCCCTGAGAGTCATTTTCAAATCTGTCTTAAATCTGTGATGTGACCTTCCCGTGTCTGACAAATGGGGTTTGTTTCCCATGGTTTTTATTATAAGTCTTGATGATGAAATAGAATTTCTGTAGATAGGTTTTCTTTTCCGAATAATGTTGGTAGAGAAAGACCTTGCAGATGACATAATTGTTACTATAGTAATCTTCAGCTATTTTTCCCCATTGTGTACAAAGGAGTGGTAACAGCTACTTTCCTGTAACATAAAGGAAACATTCGCTGCCCTTCCTTTTTCTCTTTCCTCTTTCCTAGCTCAGTATTCTCCCTTCCACTGGGAACGCACTTGAAGCAGTGTTCCCAGAACATGCAGCCTGTTATTTTTAGACTGTGTAAGCCAGGGGTCAGTTCCTGGACCCTCGTCCTCACCGTCACCTGAAAGTCTGTTAGATTTGTAGATTCTCAGGGCCCTGCCCAGATCTGCTAAACCAGAAACCCTGGGGGCAGGGTCCAGCTGGAACCACTGGCATAGGCTATTTTGAAAGAATAAAAACCCTGTACTCACTGGTGCCTATGTAAAAATATCCACTTTTGGGGTTGTTGAGTGTTTTTTTAAAAATCACCTAGGGATTTAGTTCAGAGGTAAAATTCTCATTCAATAAATTTGAGGTAGATCCCTGACTGGTGTGGCTGTGTTGGTTGAGTGTCCTCCTGCAAAGCGAAAGGTCACTGGTTCGATTCCTGGTCAGGGCACATACCTGGGTTGTGGGTTCAGTCCCTGTTTGGTGTGTGTATGAGAGGCAGCCAATTTATGTTTCTCTCTCACATCGATGTTTCTCTTTTCTCTCTTTCTCCCTCCCTTCCCTCTCTCTAAAAATAAATAAATAAAATCTTAAAAAAAATAAGTTTGAGGTAGAGCCTAATAGTCGGTGTGGTTAATAAGCTCCCAAGTGATGTGGATTTTGTTTGTCCATGGCTCACTTTTTGAGTACGTAGGATATTGTCCAGGCAAATAGCACGGGTTAAGTCTATACCCATGCCCACATATGAACATTATCTATAATTTATGATTGTATACTTTTGGTTTAGCATTCCTAAAGTCAGTGAGGTTTTCCTTTTCAATCAGTGGGAACAGACAATTTCTGGAATATGATGCTCTCTTGTTTGGTTTAAACTGACTCACCCTTGCTAAGTAGCAAGAGGATTGTTTGCCAGAATCTGTCTCCGAGACCCTGGATTGTAATTAGCACTGAGCACAGCAGAGGATTCCATTATTTGTTTAATTGAGAAACTAACTCATTCGTGGTGTCTTGAAGTTATAGAAAATTTTGAAGTTTGGTGGTGTGTTCAGACAAAATAATTTCATGCAAAAAAAGATTCATAAATGTTTAGAATTATTCCTTGAGTGGTTAGTATGTATTGAGCACCTGCCATGTGAAGAGCTGTGCTAGGCATTTTAGGAAATTTAAAAATAGGTAAAGTCTTTGATCTTGAGATTAAAGTTTAGCTGAGAAAACGAAATGTCTGTGAAAGTTAATTACCAAACTAGGGAGTATTCCATCAGGTGCTAAAGAACTGCGAAGGACCATAGGATAGCTCTTGGCTTGAGGGGGTTAGAACTGTGGAGCCTGACTGGGCTTTGAGGGTGGGCAGAATTTGGATATTCAGAGGAAAGTGAAGGCCAGTGCCTCCATGAGAGACAAGGTGGCACGGGCCAAGGTGCACGTGGGTGCAGGGGAGTAGCTCAGACCACACAGAGCCCAGCCACCTTGTTCAGGAAAGGTTGTGAGCATGAACTCAGGCCAGGTTGGTAAGGATTTAGCTGCCAGGCATGAGTTCTGACTTAATTCCTTCTGCACCAAGGAGCCCTGAGCTTTGAGCTATGGGGTGAATGACCCGACCGTGATGATTTAGGAAGAGTCAGTGGAACGTGAGGAGTGAGTTGAAATGGCAAAGACTGAGGCAGAACCACTCGTTGGAAGGCCCTTGCGTTGGGTGGCCGTGGCAGCAGGCAAGAAAGAAAACGTCAGAAAAGAAGGAAGAGATTTGGCAAAGAGGCACTGTAAACTGAAAACATAAAGGAATAAGATGAATGTATTAATGTGAAGGGAAACCAGGGACTCTTGGGGCTCTGTGACTATCCTTTCGGTGTGTGCTGCTTGTGGCAAACAGCCTTACTTTTCAACTAACCATCCTGGGGACACTGTATAGACTAGATGGGTTAAATGGTATTGCCCTTCCAAGTGGCTTATTATTTATTAATAATAAATAATAAATTATTATTTATTTATTTATTTAAGTTTATTATTTTATTTACATTTATCTTTCTGGTTTTATATCTACTTTTACAGTCTTCTGCCTTATTTCCTGCAGTCATGAATATGTTGAAACAATCATCCTAAGATTTTAGATTTAGAAGGGACTTGAAAAGTCATCTGATCTCTGTCTCTCTCTCTCTAAGAAAAAGCCCTCTAGGACTTGAGCCAGGACGAAAGCACCCTCGAAGGCAGTGCTATGGAGCACCGTGCCCCATCCATGGTAACATGGTCCCCGGAGCTGTGTCAGATCTGAGCACCAGTGCCTCAGGCTGGAGAGGAGGCTCGGTAGCAGGTGGGCACTTTGAGCTAGTCTTCCAGAGAGTCTCCCTCCCTACCCACCCCACCCCACCCCAAGGGAAAGTCAATGCACCTTGGACCCTAGGTGAAGGCATCTTGTGGCAGGAAATCCAGATGGCTCTTCATTGACAATTATTGGTCATTTTGTAAAACATTCTCTCTCTAAAAATTCTAGGAACCTGCATAAGGGTATTTACTCAGAAACACCCAGACTAACTTTTGCAGAAAACATGACGCCTTACCACACGAAAATGTACTCACATGAGCCTCTCTTCTGAGACATCCCCAGCTTTACGTTCCAGATTACACAGTCGTCCATCAGAATTAAAGCCTGATCCACTGGTACCTCATTGTCATCGTTCCTGTTTGGGTACAGCCTCAGTTATGGACATCATGCCGTCTGGTCAGCCCACTAAGGAGACTGAGGGGAGTGTGTGTGTGTCCTGTGGCTCCGGGCATTGCCCTAGAGCCCTCAGAGTGCATGCAAAGTCTCCAGTACATGAGCTGATACATTGAGTATTGCCTGTGTCCTATAGGCAAGCATTCACTTACGCCAGGAACATTCATGAAGTATCTACTGTGTGTCAGTGAAGTGTGGGAACTGTGGATACAAAGATGAGTAATATAACCTCTGCCTTCTAAGTCTTGAGCGTAGATGGACGAGTCAACAGAGACTGTGTACACAGGAGGAAGCCAGACTCACGGGACTGATCCGTAGGTCTCAGGATCTGCATAAAGGACTTTACCCTTCCAGAAACTGAGACCCTTCTGCTTCCTTTGTCAGCACCACTGTGTCAGGGCAGCGTCCATTGTGATGCTGTGACATTTTATTATTGTCCATATCATGTCTCCATCTCCAGTTCAGCTGACCCTCCTATCCTTGTGAAATCTGTCCAACACAGGAATAGGTAGTCTCTGACTAGCGAGCCAAACCAAGTGCCCGAATTGGATGTCCGAACCTTCTCACTAGCAAGATGGTTAGGCTGGCTTGTACTGATCTTAGAGTTTTCCCATAACAATGGAAACTTAAAATCAAGAATCTATAGCAATTTGGCTTCTGCACCCCCACCTTCCACGCCACCTGCTCTCCCATTTCCTAGCTTCACATCTGCTGTCCGACTGCTGCTGGTCGGCTCATCCGACAAAGCTGAGAGATGCAGCTCCTGGGTCAGGACGACAGCGTTGTTCTTCTTAACGATTTCAGCAGTTGCCTTTGGTCTAGCTGTCACGGAGGCTGGTGGTAGTCCCAAGGCGACCTTTTGCTCCCAGCTCTTGCCAAACATAAAGAACACATCCAGTGTATCTCCACTCATTCATTTACCAGTGCTTGTTATATTTAGTTTGGTAAACATATTTTTGGATTTTGATTCAGTTATGTAGTATGTTCATATTCCTCTTGTCTCATCAACTGAGAAATGTGATAAACATCCTTTCTGTACCATTGTCCAAGTAATTGATAACAATATTGAACAGGACAGGGCCCAGTAGCATACTTTAGAAACTTCTCTTTCACATACCGTATTTTTCAGACTATAAGATGCACTTTTCCCCCCCAAAATTTGGGAGGAAAATGGGGGTGTGTCTTATAGTCTGAATGTAGCTAACCTGAGTTCTGTTTACATTTACATTGGTGAAATATTATGCTATTTATGTTATTAAATATTTTACCACATTTTTTGCTTCAAAATTTTTTTTCCTATTTTCTTTCTGTAAAACCTAAGTGCATTTTATGGTCCCGTGCATCTTATAGTCCGAAAAATATCATATATAGAAATATTTGCAAAGATGTAATGATGTAATTCTTTTTTTTAAAAGATTTTATTTATTTTATTTTTAGAAAGAGGAGAAGGGAGGAAGATAGGGAGAGAAACATCCATGTGTGGTTGCCTCTCACATGCCCCCTATTGGGGACCTGGCCCACAACCCAGGCATGTGCCCTAGACTGGGAATCGAACCAGGGACCCTTTGGTTTGCAGGCCAGCACTCAATCCAGGCCACACCAGCCAGGGCGATTCTTCTGGGCATTATATAATAATATTTTCAAATGCACATGAAAGTGAGAGAGTAGCATAATAAACACCTACATCTAGTTTTCATGGTTGTAATTTAAAAAATATTTCTCTCACAAATGTAGACACTGATTTTTTCCCCATGACTTGGACAAACCAGCTGTAAAAGATGTTTGAGGTATTGCTGGGAGACATTTCAATACAGCCTGGGCTTTAAAGAACATTGAGAAATTAGTGCTAAGTTTGTTAGGTGTGGTACTAGCATCACAGTTATCAAGGAAAATGTTGTTTTTCACAGCTGTATACTGAAGTTTGGGGTCAAAATGTTGTGACGTCCATAATTTGTTTTACAGTACTTGGACCGTCATGAAGAATCCGGTGGAAAGAGAGTTGAGCAGGAGATGCCTGGAGAGAGTCAGAGTAATGGCTGATGGCCTTTGGTTGGTCTACACCGATGCCATTGTTTTGAGTCTGGGATATTTTAACAAATTTTAAATAACAAGCCAACTTGAGCAAATTAACACATAAATGTGCAAAAAAAAGAAATACTCATCCTGTTCCAGAGCCTCACTCCATCCCATTTCTTTACTTTTAATATTACTGTAGTTTATAATAATTGTTTCTGTATTTTAATATAGACTTCCCAAAACTGTTTTGTCAAAATGCCTACTTTGCCACTGACTCCACCGAAACATCCGTTACACAAACCACGGCAGCAAACCTGCTGCGTCAGAGTCCCGCGAAGGAAGAAGGGGGCATGAGCGGTGACTTAGGGACCATGAAAAGTAATTGGCTATTACCAAGGGAAGTGTTATTAATATAATTTTAGATAACTTTCTAGGGTAATATTTAGACAAGTGCAGTAGAATTAAGTATTACTATATATTGCTTAAAATATATGTATGGTAATCACTGAATTTAATGAAGAAATGCAATGATTTAATAAAGAGGAAGAGCTGTGGAAATGAATATAAAGTATCGTTTGGAAAAATGGAAAATGGATAAGACATTAGTACTTTAGAGGATGATTATTATGGATAATACATTAATTGTAGTCTGGCTATATCTGTAACTATTAGAAATAAAATTTTAAGTATTGCCATTTTCTGGGTGGATGAGGATGACAAAGGCAAAATTTATGTCGTATGCATGTCACTTAAATAGCATATAAAGTGGGCAGCCAAGTGAAACAGGTAAGATGAGCCAGAACTCCGCTTTTGGCACCAGTTTTCATTTCTGTACACTTGTTGGGATTTGCAAAACTTGAGTTTGCTGCCCAGAGCCAGCCAATTAGAAGTGTTACGGAAGAATTTTTTTTTTTTTTACCTAAACCATGTTAGATAGTATTGTTTTTACACTCTTCCCTCACTTTTGTTTTTTGTTTGAATTTGGAGTTAATCAGTAGAGGTGAACCTTTTGAATATAGACTCCAGTCGGTAATTTCAGTGACGAGTCTTTCAGGGCCAGTTAGCATGCACAGCACCATTTGTACCAGCCCAAATGGCCACTGTGCTCTGGAGCCCTTGTGTCCTCGTGTGTCATTCCTCTGCTGTGTTGGGTCTTCCTGCCTTTGTTCTGTTTATCTGGCTTTGGGCGTGCGCACAGAAGCCTTCCCTTCCCCTGGCTCGCTTCAGTGTCTAATCAATGGGCATCGCTGACGCATGTCCACATAGACGCACCTGCATGCGGCCCCCACGTTAGACGGCTTGATGGACAGTCTTCAGCCTGTAGGGATTTAAGACCAGCTACGATTTACCAGCTCTATCTACATTCACATTGCTATGGGCATTGTGACCCAGCATACAGGAGAGGTCCGCAAAAAATTACTAGATTTTCCCTGAAGGAAAATAGTGCCTCTGCTTTTATGAGTTAATTTTGTTTTTGATAAAATATCTGCACGTGTTTTAAAAAGTCAACTAGTGCTGCTCTGGCCAGTGTGGCTCACTTGGTTGGAGCACAACCTGTAAACCGAAAGGTCGCAGGTTGGATTCCTGGTTGGGGCACATGCTTGGGTTGTGGATTCTGTCCTGGTTGGGGCACATACAAAAGGCAACTGATCAATGTTTCTCTCTCTCTCTCTTTCCTCCCCCCCACTCCCTCCATTCCCTGCTCTGTAAAATCAATAAGCATGTCCTTGGATGAGGATTAAAAAAAGTCATAGTGCTAAACAAACAACCGAACGAGCAAAGCCCCAGCAGCCACCCTCTCCAACCCATCCCATCCATCAGCAGCTACTGTAGTGATTTCTTTGGGCCTTCCTCCCATTTTAAAATAATATACTGGTATCTCTAAAATCATTATTTTAGACATTTCTATTGATTTTGTGTTATAATAGATGAATCTATTGACTTTCTATTAGGACAGATGAGCTCTCTGTCCTAAGATGTAACTCTGTATATACTCTCTCTCTATAAAATGTAATTCTTTTACTGATTATGCCACACTTTCCTTTTCTTGCTTCCCCAGAATAGTTACATCTGACTTTTGGTTAAATGAATCGGCAGTCATATCCTCGTGTTCATATCCTTAGAACTGCATGTTCACGGCTAAACGAGGCAGTCTGTCATAGTCCCCAAGAACACTGGCACTTAGCGCGTCACCGCTGCAGGTGCCCGTGACTTGCTTTCCCTTCTCATCTTCTTTTGAAGCCTGGAAGAGGGTGCAGCTACTCACCATCCTCCTGAGAAGCCCCCAGAAGGCAACTGGCTCCAGTTGTTCCCTTCTTCTTTCAGAATTTGGTGATACTTAATGATACTTGGTTGTCATTTCTAGGCAATAGGAAAAATTCTACCCCCGAATCCTGTTCTACTTCATTAAAACACTTATGACAGAACAGACTCGACCGCTTAGATGGTTGGGAGCATGTTGGTGTCTCGGGTTAGACTGTGAAGAGCCTGAGGGCAGGGACTGAGAATATGGCTTTGTAAAGAATAGGGAATTTGCGAAGGAAAGGTTCGGATTGGATAGGACCACGGAAGGGGGCTGTGCTGTCCACACTTGGTCTTCGGACCCTTTTTCCTGAAGCTCTGGAACTTCTGGAACGGAACGTTGACCATTTACTGCTCCTCTTTTTATAGCTTCTCAGTGGAGACTTGGGGCAGTGTGAGGCTGAACATGGTCTTTTGAGGCTCCTGGGTTATCTTATATTCCCAAAGTTTCCTGGCGCCTTTTGTGATGTCTGTTCTCTGCAGCCTCAAATATGGATCCTTTCATCTCATAAAACTACCTAGAAGAGCTTTAAAAATAAAGAAATACGTAAGCTCAGTTTTCAGTCACGGACTTCCTCCCAAGTGGAAAAAGGGGAATGTTGTAGAAGAGTGAGTTAACTGTTGTTTCTCTGCTCAGAGTTTTAATTCCCAATGACTGAATTTGCATCTAAGTGAATTTAGCTGCCTTTGGTGGCATTTGTGGTTATATAAGAATTACAACATGTTGTTGGTTGCTAAATACATTATTAATCTGTTTGAGAGCAGCCCTGGCAGTTTTTGTTCATGGAGGTCAGTTTTCACTAGCAGAAGATTATAAACAGAATTAACTGGGAACTTAATTTTATTTCATGTAAGATCTTTTTTTCACCTCTTAAATTAGTGATTCTAAAAATTTTGAACTGGAAAATTTAATAATAGAGTAAGTAAATCTAAGCTTCTTTGGAAATTGTACTTGTCAGTTCTATTTTTGGTTTTGTAGGAAACAAGCTAAAAACAGTTTTTTAGACTTTAATACATTTCTAATTACATTTCTTTCTCCTCTTTTGAGTTGTTTTTCTTTAAAAAGGTGTTCTTTGCTTGCACTGATAGGAATATTGGTTTTAAAACTTTGTATCCCCTCCAGCCATAGTCATTAAAATATATTTTTTAACATATACTTATATATGATATATATTATATATTTTTAAAGCCTGGCAAAGGGATAACACAAAAATCATTAAAAATATATAAATATGTATATATTAAATATATATTAAATATATTTTAAATATATATCAAGAATATATATTTAAATCCTGTCAAAGAGATAACAGAAAAGTCAAGTGCTTTAAGCAAAGCTTTTGAAATTGAGGGTGTTTGTTTTTGCTAAACACAGATTTTGAAGATTTGAACTTGAAGTTGTTTAGTGTGGTCACATGCTGTTCTTTGTGAACACACTTGTAGCAGCTGACGTGTCGGCCCGGGTTGGATTTCCCTCCTCTCTGCACGCCCTCAGCCACGCCGACTGCCGCACAGCCCTGGGTGCGAGGCAGGACAGCGGACGGGCGCGGAGACGCAGCGAGCGGCACACCTGCCGCAGCAGCAGGACGAGGGCGAGAGGAGCTGTGGCGGGAAAGTGAGCTGCAGGCACCGCTCAGCCCGCGTCTCCAGTGTGTGGCTTGCGTCCTTGTGCGTTGCAGGGTTTACATGATTGACCTCCATTCGGTTCTGCACGTCTTTTCCCAGGTCCTTTAGAGATCAAAAGTGGGAGGAGAGGGGTCTTTGCAGATTAGTTGCTACCTCTTTTGGGGTTGCAAACCAAGGGAAATGGTACAGTCCCTCAGCCTGCCTTCCCTCCTGTTGTCTTTCACATCGGCCATGTGGTTATTAATGACTCTTCCGCTGCTCTCACCAAGTTCCAGGGAAATCCTTACTGGCCCTGACAGTCTGTGGTGGCGTGGGGAGTTCACCTGCCACTCTCTCCTGCCAGTGCCACGCACCTGCTCCACTGGCCCTCTTCTTCCTCCCAAACACTCTGAGCTTGGGAAGCCGCCATCTTCATGTGGCTGTCACCTTGTTCAGTTACCCACTCAAATATCACTTTCTCAGAGAGGGTGCTGTTGCTCCCTCCATCAGAGAAGGTCTACAGTCACTCCCTGCCCTGTCACCTTATTTTTAACCACAGCACTTGTTGCCATGGATAGTTGTATATTTATTTATTCTCTATCTCCCTCCGAAATCTATGCCCCATGAGAATTGGGCCTATCTCCTGACGTGTTCAACCATCTATCCCATCATCGGGAGAAGGGATTCAGTCCTTTTCTTTTTTAAGATGAAGGACCAGATAGCAAGTATTTTAGGCTTCACTGGCCAAACAGTCTCTGTGAAAACTACTCACCTCTGCCACTCAGCACAGGCATGTCCACAGACAGTATGCAAACGGTAAAGCTGTATCCTGATAAAACTATTTGTGGACACTGAAACCTGAATTTCACATAATTTTTATGTGTTATTAATAGTGTCATTTTCAGTTTTCCTAATCATTGTAACATAAGCCACTTTTAGCTTGTGAGCTGTACAAAAACAGCAGGTTTGGCCTGTGGGCTGCAGTTGATTGATCCATAGCAAAGAACATTGATTACCTGGCAATTGCTGTGGGTTTGTTATTGTGAATGAATAATAAAGTAGAGTGATAGGGAAGGATTTTACATGAAGAAATCAATATATTTATTCCTAAAAATAGAATGGGAAAATATTTCTATAAATCAATCCTGAATATATAGATTATTCTGGAAGGATAAGGATAATATCCTCTCTTGATATCTCTGCATTTGGTCTGACTAGCAGATTGCAAATTGAGACTAAACCAATTTAGACATGCATAACTCTTAGGTTCTTTTTGGTGAATAAAAATAGCTATGAAAGAGGTTTGAGGTGGTGTGGTTAGCTGCTCTCTCATCAACTTTTGACCAGGAAATAATGAAATCAAAGTTCAAACAAAATTCAGACGTTAATTAACCAAGCATTCATTAGCAAGTGGACCAAATCAGTTCATTCAGACTTTCTGTAAATCCAATGGACTCTTAGTGCTATATTCTGTAAAGTGCTTCAACTTCATCTTGTATGCAGAATTCAATGGAGACAGACACAGCATTCTTAGGGCAAGAAAGGTCATGCAGTCAAAACTCCTCTGAAACCAGTAGCTAATTTTGGACCAATTAGAGATTCAAATCCCTGATGTCATCTCTAATAGCCCATGCTGTAATTTGCCAAGTTCTTATACTATGTTTGTACAAGGATTGGAGAATCTCTGTAAACCATTTGAGCCAATCCATATATTTAGAATACCTTTTAATTTCATCAGTGATAATCCATTTTGAACATTTAGCATGCTGATTAACAAGTCACTAACTCGCCAATAAAGACGTATTTTTGATAAAATAGCATACTGGTTAGCCAGGTGTCATCTGTTGATCTGAGTGACAGAAGTATTTGTAGATGCTGCCTCTGGAATGTTGCCTTTTTTAATATAAAATAATGCCAGTTGATCACTCTGGACTGTGATTCTTGATAGCAGGTTACCTGATTACTCCCAGCATTAAACTAACTGGCACCTACTTAATATCACACTGACTGTATTGAAAGATTAGCACATATTGTAAGAGTAGCCTATGACTTCGGTCTTGACATCATTCTGTGGAGTGTGTAGCCAAGGGCACTGACCTCTGTCACATATATCTAAACCCCACTGAGAATTTTCCAGAATTTTAAGGGAAAAGAAAGATTTGTTCTCAATCTTCTGGGAGTAGGCAGATTACCAATGGCAATAACTCTTACTTCCTTTTTTGTTACTATAAATTTATTTATTATCAAACTCATACATATTGTGATAGAGGTTGCCATTTGTGTCCTGATGTCCAACTGTTCCCTTCTTTAGTGATAGAAGCTCTGAACTTGAACTGTACACATGGCCCCCTTTCATAAGACTGTATTTGTCAGTGTCCTTAAAGTTAATGTGGCCATAGAAATAAATTGGCCAATGGGATGTGAGGGAAAATAGTATGTGCAGAGTTATGCCTGGATTGTGCCCTTAAAGGGAAAGGGCATGCCCTCTGCTGCCTTCTTTCCTTTTCTCTGCTGGAATGTCAGTATGAAGCCAGGAGCTGGAGCAGCCCTTTTGGACCATGAGACAGAAACCATACATATACGGTGTCAGAGAAACCAGATAGAAGAACCAGGTGTCCTGGATGGCTGTCAAGTCATCATATTAACTTGTCCAGAAATTTTCAGGATAGGGAAGTAAACTCTAATCAATTAAGCCACTATTTAAGTCTCTCTGCTATAGCGTCTGAACTTCTCTTTATCCTAATTAATACTATACTCATTTTAGAACATTTAGACAACAGAATATTAACCCAAAGAAGGGAAAAAAACTTGGTCATAATTTTGTCTCCCAGAGTCAGCCATTGTTAACTGACATTTTAGTGGACATGGTGGTGTGTCCCCCCTGCCCCCGGGAAAGGAAGCACTCCATATCCCCTTGGTTTTCTTTATCCCTGCCCAGTCACGCCTTTTGAGTGTGCTTGGGATCATGACTGACAAAGATGAGCTGAAAGCATTTCTTCCTTAAATAGAAACACGATTTTTAAACACGATTCTAAACACGATTTTTGTGGGCCATGTAAAAGCCTATCACATAGACTTACCGTGTTTCTTTAACTAATTCCCTATTGTTGGAGTGTTGATCAAATTTTTATACTGATTTTTATCATGGTACAGCAAAGTATTTATTATGCCATTAAAAACTCTCAATAAACACTTTTAAAAATTATTGCTATGTTATGGGTAGAGCATGTTCCTTGGATTATTTATTCATTAGTGACAAGAGATTTGTTCTCATCTTTTCTTTAGGGAAACACCTCCCTCCACTCCATGTGCCCCCACCAACTCCCAGATTCAGGGGGAGGGTAGAAGATGCCGCTGGTCTGGTCTTGGCCCCACGTTCCCTGGGTACCATGCTTTCGTCTGGGGCATAAGCGTGTGATCCAAGCAGGACTAATGAACACTTAGAGAAAGAAGCACACTTTTTACTGGAGTTGTTAGGCTGGGATATAACTGGACTGTCCATAGCCATCCTGCCCTGGCAGCAGCCTTTGACCCCTGGACTCACCTATGTGTCATACTGCATAAAGCTTAGGACCAGTGCCTGCATTTTTTAGTTCCAAGTGCCACATCCTGGGTAGCAGAGGCACCTGTGCATTCTTTAATGAATTTACGTAATTGTGTCTTTGTAAGTGGTGGCCCTATAGAGTGTGGGCCCAGGGCAGTGGGGCTCTTGCTGGGCCTAAGGGCAGTGCTGCCTAGGACTTGTCAGTTACACAGACCAGTAAACTTTCTTACTTGCTTAAGCTAGTTTTTACAGAAATCCTAAGCCAGGCAATAAACATTATCTAAAGTTAAATAGACTTGTGGAATAGATATATGTGCAGAACGTATGTGAAGAAAACTATAAGCCCTTACTAAAATATGTGTTAGAAAACCAGAAAACTTGAGTAAGTGGGGAGAGGTGCTATTTCCTTGGATAAAAAGATTCAATATTATAAAGATATCAAGTCATTTCAAATTAATTAATGCATTTACAGCAATTGTAATTGTATTAAAAATTGTGATTGTCTCCCAACATCTATTCCATTCCAGGTCTGTGGGTGCCCCTGATTAACCCAAGTAAATCATTTTGATGCTATTCCTCGTGGTCGTGACTGATTTAAAAAGATGGGTAGGTGACAGAATTCAGGCTGATGACACACAAATCATTTTCTGGTGCCTTCTCCTCTGCTGCTAGATGTGAGTGAGGATGCAGTGGTCCAGGCTGCCTCTGGCAGCCATCCTACACCAACGAGGGGACCTTGCTGAAGGGTGAACTTGACATTGGATAGCAGAGTTAGAAGATAAGAGACAGAAATAGAGGGGTTATTAATGACATCGATGGGCCATCATTTCAAGCACCCCTGAAATGTGATCTACCTTTGGACTCACAGTTAGGAAAGTCAATCAGTTTCTTTATTGCTTAAGTCTCCTCGGGGCTTTTGGTGTTTTGCAGTGTAGGACATGTTAACGAATATGGTAATCATTATTGCTAAGGGATTTAAAAAAAATGAAAAAATGCTTTTAAAACATCTTGAAGAATGAAAAATTTTAAGTCCTACAGTAATTTTAGCAGTGTAATGCTAATACAAATATAGGCATTAGACCAGATAGGCTAATGAAATACAATAGAAACTTCAGAAACAGACCCTAATACATGCATTTACTATATGATTAAGATGTATTATTTTAATAAACAATGCTGAGACCATCGATAAGCATATGGAAAAATAACATTAGTTTTCTCCCTTTTATCAAGTAAGTCTTAGATTAGGAGTTAAATGTAAAAGATTAAGCCATTAAAGAACTAAAAGAATCTATAGATATCAAACCTTGGAGTTAGTAAAGGTCTTATAAACTGAAAATCAAACAACCTGTGAAGGAAATGTAGGAGGTTCTTAAAGTATTTGAAACTTTATATGCCAAAGGATACCATAATAAAAATTTATGGTCAAAAAGTAAATTGTCAAATATAGAGTAAAATATTCCATTCATTTGATTTTACTCTTACTGTGTTCAAAAGATCAACATCAGAGTTTGTCATAGGCATGGTATGTGAAACCTCGAGACCCATCATCTCTGAGCCCGTCAGCATCTTTTAGGGACACCGTGCAGTGGGCTTCAGTCAATTCTGCGGGCGGCAAGACATCTATAATTCAAAATGAAAAATATTCCCTGTACACCCTTATTAAGTTAGAGCTTTTGTTCAACCCAGCTTTTTCACCCATGAGGCATGCTATTCAAAACTTAAATGCACTGATTGATGGATATTTTTCTTTTATCAGGAAATCTGTTATTATAGTATTATGTAAACATATAGTACAAGTCCATCTGTACAGTAATAGGTGATGTCAACTTCAAAGACTTACTTTCTCAACATTTCATATTGTTCTTTTCCTTTTATATTTAACCCATTTATAAGTTATAATAATATTTTTTTCTTCTTTTCTCATTGCTTTGTAATGTTACCATCAATTTCTCTGTAAGTGTAATGTTTGATATACGCTACTAGATGTGAAAACTCTTTAGGTTAAGACTAAGTTATCTTCTTTTATCAACCTTTCCTGAACTTTATTAAAATGCTGTCCACACAGTGGATGGTCAGTTGACTGTGACATTACATAAGCTATAAATATGGAGTCGGTATTACTTGTGAAAACTCTAGGAACTATTTTAGGATGTTTTGGTTTCTGATAATAAATATTCAAGTGGAAGTAGGAAAAGAGAACCATATACATTTGCTTGTTTTTGAGACCTCCCCAAACTAGGTCAGAACCAGAGACCTCCACACTCAGTGAGTAAACTGCATCACTCTCTTCTTTTCAGTTAAGTTTTCAGCGGCAGGATTTGATCTTCACAGAACATCGTGTGCATCTGCCTGCAGGCTGGCGTTTCTTTTCCATTGGCCTTGTTAGCTCCTTTGGGAATGTTGCTGCTGTGGGGGGCGAAGGGCTCGATTCCCGCAGAGCTTCCAGCCCGGAGGGAGGGCAGTGCCAGCCATAGCCCACTGCAGCCAGCCTCCTGCACCTCAGCAGACCTTCTCGGATTCCTAGACTTCTTTCTTTGACATGATAATTAATTGAGAGATGATATTTTAGTTGGTCTCCTTTGACATTCAGTCATCTTTCATGACTATTGTTTGTAGATTGAAT
>PVJI01023690.1:0-23112 GCA_004026765.1 Micronycteris hirsuta
TTTTTTTTAATATATTGATTTTAGAGAAAGAGGAAGGGGGGAGAAAGAGAAAGAGAAACATCAATTTGTTGTTCTACTTACTGACGTGTTCATTGGTTGATTCTTGTATGTGCCCTGACCAGGGATTGAACTTGCAACCTTGGCATATTGAGAAGATGCTCTAACCAACTAAACTACCTGGAAAGGGCAGTATTAGTTTTTAACGACTGTCCCATGTTTCATCTGCAGAGTGATGGCTAAAAAGTGATGTTTGACAATTGTAAAATCTCTGTTGCTTAATGATTGACATTGCGAACCAGTTATCTACACTCTAGTATATGAAGAGAAATTGAGATCAACCATTAATTTAAATTCAAAAGCTTCTGCTGATGAAGAAGGGGAATGTTCTCGGAAACCTCATTGTCAGATTCTCATGTGCCAGCCATTGATCTGACTCGTGAGTGGTGAGTCCTTTTTGATGCTCTCAAACTGTCTATATAGTTTCCTCACAAGTGGCACATCCAGTGCTCAGGGGCTAAGTGGTCATGCAGTGGGCCATGTAAGCAGGATTGAATGGCCAGGTGTGTATAAGTCAGGTTCCTGGAATTGGGATGCAAGAAGGTGGGTGTGCAAGAAGGTGCTTTTTGGGGGAAAAATATTTATAACTCTTACCATGTCTGTCAAACAGCTCTGCCTCTCTGTACCTTAATGTGTGTACTCTAATACACACATTAAGGTACAGAGAGGAAATTTTTAACCAGTTCCTCATGGGTAGCAAAATAGTGAAAACCATTTTTTTGCTCCAGGTAGCTCAAAGGTGCTGTGTCATATTATGGAAGTAATGTTCGTGGTGTGTTGTAAGCATGGCCTGGGACAACTTAGAGGCATGTGATTATTGGAACTGGACTGGCCTTGAAGTCTGTGCCATACTTCTCTCTGAGGTCATCTTTCTTGGGGTCCTTTCTGTCTCCATGAGAGGAAAATTGAGGCCAGGATGGTAGCTGGGTAGTACTGATGGATTCTTCTCAGGTGAGTAGAAAGTTGACCTTTTTTCAAAATGTCATGCTTGTTTCTATCAGGTAGCCCTGACCCCAAGCTGCTTAAAGCAGTATGACTCTACTTAAAGAATGACTCTTGATGAATTTCTTCAGGAACTCTGCCATCTCAGGTCATACATGCTAGAAGTGATTCTTGAATCTCAAATTATTTAGTGATTCTTTCTGATCCTCGATCACGCTTATTGTTTTAACGAGTATTATGACAGATCTTGTGGAAGGAAATGAAGATATCTAATCTTTTGAAATTTGTGTGGCTGTGGCAATTCTTTTGTTATTAGATTTTACAAAGTGTTGCATTGTGTTCAGTGCTAACAGCAGCCTATACGTAAAGAAGGAATAAAGCAAGAAGAGCCCGTGGTAAGGCTGTGGTAAGGAAAGTTCAGTCCATGCCAGTGATACTGGTAAATCCATGTGACTGGGAGTAATCATCAGGCAGTATCTACAGCTAGAGAGAAGAGGTCTGGGCCCAGGAATACTGTAGGCCTCTGGTCTACCTTCCTCAGTTTCTCATGCATCTTTCTGAGGACATCAATGAAGATGGTACTCAGCTAAAGTCAGCGTGTGTTTGATGGTTTAAGCACTTAGTGACCTTTGAGGATGTGGCTGTGGACTTCACCCATGAGGAATGGACATTACTGGATCAAACGCAGAGAGATCTCTACAGAGACGTGATGTTGGAGAACTATAAGAATCTCATTACTCTAGGTATGGCTGGCATTATTTCTTTAATGAGTCCTTTATGAAATGAGTTTCTGAAGTATTTTTGCTGTCAAATGTGAAAACTGTGATAAACAAGATGGACGTAGTCCCTGGCTTCATGGGCCTTTATTGTTTAGAGGATTCACCATGAAAATGAAGGTTTATGTAAATAAATGACTTTATTTCCTTTAGGGACTAAGAATCTTAAGACTTTAAACATGTATGAGGTTGGACATGGTTTTTAGGTCTTAGAGACCTATAGGCATTTGAGGGTAGAGGGAGAGAATGTGCTTGGATTTCTGTTCCTTTTAAAATAGTTTTATTGGATTTATTAAAAATTTTGCTTGATTCTTTTGCTCTTTGTAAAGTGAGACTTTGCCGTCTTGAGAAACCCTGAAGGCTAAGGGGTCGATTCTCAATTCAAGGACATGCTTTTCACGTCTTGCAAGATCCTCTATGTATTTTTCCCTTAAGCAGGATATGAGCCATGCAAACCCGGTGTCATCTCTGGATTGGAAGGAGTGGAAGAACAGAAGACAGGAACCAGAGTTCTGCAGGGTGAGTTCACAAGCAGACAGCTTTGTGCAGAGCAGTGCTAGCCTGGGAAAGGTCCAGTACCTTTGCAAATGCCACTTTGCAAACTTTTAAAGGTATATATACTCTTTTAAAAAAAATATTTATTTATTTTTAGACAGAGAGGGAAGGGAGAGAGAAAGAGAGGGAGAGAAACATCAATGTGTGGTTGCCTCTCACGTGGCCCCCACTAGGGACCTGGCCTGCAACCTAGGCATGTGCCCTGACTGGGAATTGAACTAGTGACCCTTTGGTTCGCAGCCTGCGCTCAATCCACCGAGCTACACCAGCCAGGGCTATACTCTTTTTCTGAGAAAAATGAGGCCATTTGGTTTCTGAGTTTCCTCAGGAACCTTCAACTTCCCTTTACCCTTAACTTCCATTGATCTCAGCATTTTTGTGTTCTCTCAGAGAGATCTGTTTGGCTTATATGAAAATTTCATTTCTTGCAGGTAGCTCTTTTCCCAATACCTTCCTATCTTGTCATCCTGATTCTATCATCTTTTTTGTTTCCTGAGTTTTGCCTTAAGCTTTGTAAATTGCCTACAGTTTTGACAGCATACCCTTATCATTGCCAAACTCCTAACACAGCCAAACTTTTTGTGGTCCATCTTTCTTTTTGTTTTACCTTTTTTACTATGTTTCATTCATATTTAGGCATACACATGTGCTGTATGCTTTATTTTGAGGTACAACATGCATATGTTAACCATTTTAATGAGTATAATTCATTGATATTGAGTACATTCACAGTGCTAGGCACCCATGAGCTCTTTTTAGTTTCAAGATATTTTTATCACCTCAAAAGGAAACCATGTGCTCATTAAGCTCTCATCCCCATTTACCTCTCCCGCCAGTCCCTGCAACCACTCATCCGCCTTCTGTCTCTGTGGATTTACCTATTCTGTATACACCTTATAAATGGAATTATACAACACGTGAGCTTTTGTGTTTGGCTTCTTTCACTTAGCATGTTTTCAAGGTTCATCCCTGTTGTGGTATGTGTCAGCACTTCATTCCTTTTTATGGCTGAATAATGCTCAGTTTTGTGACTACATCACATTTTGTTTATCTGGTTATCCTTTGATGGACTTTTTTCCCCCACCTTTGTCAGTTGTGTTATGAACATTTGTGTAAAAATATTTGAATACGTGTTTTCAACTCTTTTGGGTACGTAATTAAGAATGGAATTACTGGGTCATATGGGTATTTTATATTTAACTTGTTAAGGATTACCAAACCATTTTACACAGACTGTACCATGTTACACTCTCACCAGCAATTTAATGACTTTCATCTATTATGTTTGGTATGTTCTACATATTTTTTTTAGTGTAGCTCCTGAAATATATGTTCTGTTAGTCATCACTTTATAATGATAGAAATTCCTTAAATGCCTTAAGTCAAGAAAAGAAAACTAAAAATTCTCTTTTAATTTTTGTCGATTGGCTCTGGGTTGGGCCACTTCTTCAATGCTTAGCCAGGCCCTTTGCAAATCTTCCTTAGCCTTCCTTTCTTGCTTGAGGGCATTCTTAAGGCCATTTGGAGGTGGAAGCTTTCGGTCCTCTCCAGCCTTTTGGAACAGGCACCCCGCCTTGGGTGTGCTTACAGACTTCTTGATTCTCTTGGAAACGCTCACGTTTTTAAAAGCCCTCATTCACCAACATATAACATCCCCTACTTGTTTCTCCTGAGGCTGGTCCCAACCCTTTTCCATTTCCTTATGCTGTTGTGGCCAACACTTCACCTGCCCTTGTGTACACTTTCAGCAGGAGCCGCCTGGAATGCTTTCTCACTCCTGGGAACTCTCTGAGTGAGTGGAAATAAAGGGCCCTTTATGCACTGGTCCCCAAGAAAGGTGCCCGAGAGATCAAAATGCACAATGGCAGTTCTTTGAGAACAAAGCCCGTATTGCTCCTTTTGGTACCAGCAACTTGCTCAACGAGTGTGTCCTGCCATCTCTGTGGCTATAGCTTCTCTGGAGAGTGTGGGTGGCAGGCGGGAGGTTAACCTGCCAAAGCATCCTCTTGGGGAAACACAGCTGCTGCTTTCTTCCCTAAGTGTCCCTTGGCTGTTGTACCTTTTGATGAGATTCCAAATTCTGTAAGAGTTGGTTCTGATTATTTTTGTAAGCTTGTTGTTTTCTTGGGAAGGAGCCCTGGAGTTCCCTGTGCACCATGCTTTGTGATGCCGTTTTCTGTGCCATGTGTTTTTGAACCACTTGATCCTACAATTTTTCTCCAAACTTCAATTTTTCTACCTCTTTTAGCCTTGGATTTACAACTCAAAACCAAAGCTTCCACAACTCTTCAAGATATTTCTGTGGACAAAACGTCAAATAGAATACAGTTGGTAAGATCTCCAATAAATAATTTTTGTCCTCCACATCAGGACCAAAAATGAAAAATCCACAAGAATTACATGAGATAAATGCTATTTACCCAGAGAAAGCAGAGTCTGTGAAAAGAATCTCTGAATATTAAGAATTTGAGGAGCACTGTAAACTTACTTCAAATCTGTCTATCCACAGAGATCTCACAAATAAACACCCACATATATGTAACTCTGTTGTCCAGTGTTTGAAACCCAGTTTAGTTTAAGTAATTACCAGAAAAACTCTTTAAGGGGCTCTGTGAAAGTAGAGAATATACTGCAGGGTCCTGGCCTCAACTTAAAATAACTGAAAAAAGGGCAAAAACTCTGTGTACTGAATGGAATAGGGAAAAAAATTAGTTATAATAATGTTGCCAGTACATAAAAGTTGTGATGGGGGTACATTCTGTTACAGTGAATGTGGACATGTCTTTAATGATTGTTTATATGTTAACAGGAGAGAAGTAGGGCTGCAGTGAACCAGCGTGGGTCCAACTTTCGTGGAAAAATGTTCAGTGAACACCCATTTCCTGTGACTCACCTTAGACACAAAACTTCTAAGGGTAAGCAGAATAGAAGAGCCTTCAAAAAGAACTTTATTCAGACCTTCAAGGAAATCCACACTGGGGAGAAAAATTCTGAGTGTGTTCAACATGAAAAAGCCTCCAGTCAGCTTTCACATCTTACTGGGCACCAAACAACTCAGACACAAGGGAAATGGTGTGAATGCAAAGATTGTCTGAGAACATTTGATAATCAGTCATCATTTAAGTCACATATGAGACACCACACTGGAGAAAAACCATATGAAAGTAAAGAATGTGGGAAAACCTTCACCCATCCCTCATCCTTTATAGATCATATAAAAATTCACAGTGGAAAAAGGCCCTATGTATGCATGGAATGTGGAAAAACCTTTACTCGATCCACAGGACTTATTTTACATGTACGGATTCACAGTGGGGAAAAGCCATATGAATGTAAGGAATGTGGAAAGGCCTTTATTCATTCTTCATACCTTACGAAGCATGGAAGAATTCACAGTGGGGAGAAGCCATATCTATGTAAGGACTGTGGGAAAGCTTTCACCCGTTCCTCAGGACTTGTCTTACACATGCGGACACACACTGGAGAAAAACCCTATGTGTGTAAACAGTGTGGGAAAGCCTTTAATAATTCTTCAATGCTTAACCAACATGTAAGGACGCACACTGGAGAGAAGCCATATGAGTGCAAGCAGTGTGGGAAAGCCTTCACTCAGTCATCGGGCCTTACTACCCATGTGAGAACTCACACTGGAGAGAAGGCCTACGGGTGTAAAGAATGTGGGAAAGCCTTTGCTCGTTCCACAAATCTTAACATGCACATGCGGACGCACACTGGAGAAAAGCCTTATGAATGTAAAGAATGTGGGAAAGCCTTTAGATATGCCACGTGCCTTAATATTCACATGCGAACTCACACTGGAGAGAAACCGTACACGTGTAAGGAATGTGGGAAGGCCTTCACTCAATCTTCAGCACTCACTAAACACCGACGAACTAGGGCATGTGAAAAAACCTGAAATATTCTTCAGACCTTAGAATTTATTCAGATCTAAACTCATCTGGCTAAAGACCCTATGACAGTAATTCTTTCTCTTCAATGAGGCGGCCGAGCAGCCTCTCCAGCAGGTGCAGAGTTGCAGATCTTTGTGAAGACTCTGACTGGCAAGATCATCCCCCTCAAGGTAAAGCCCAGTGACACCACTGAGAATGTCAAAGCTAAAATCCAATACAGGGAGGGCATCCTGCCCAACCAGCTGCATCTGATTTTTCTGGGCAAACAGTTGGAGGATGGACACACTCTCTCAGAATACAATATTGAGGAAGAGTCCACCCTATACTTGGTGCCTTCTCTACGGGGAGGCATCATGGAGCCCTCCCTCTGCCAGCTTGCCCAGAAGTACAACTGTGACAAGGTAATCTGCCGCAAATGTCACACCCATCTGCACCCCTGTGCTGTCAACTACTCCAAAAGAAATGTGGCCACACCAACAACCTGTGTCCCAAGAAGAAGATCAAATAAGGCCCTTCCACCACCTCTTCAACCCACAGGGAAGCCTCCTGCCTGGCCTTGAGGCCTCAGTAAAGTTTCCCTTTCATTGGGAAAAAAAAGACCTTATGGAAATAAAGAATATTAAAAAGCTTTAGTCAGTTTTCATCCTTATGTGATATGGGGGAACTTAGGGTAGAATTTCCACTCATATAAGGTATATAGGAGAGCAGTAAGGCTATTGTTCATAGCTTATAGAATATGTAAGAACTCACACTTGAGAGAAAAACCTCCTGGATATAAGGCATGTGGGAAAGACTTTTTGGTTAATTTTTGTTTTAACATTGCTTTTATGTACTTAAAATTACTATAAAAGCCATGTGAAGGTAAGGCTAACGTACAGCCTTAAACGATTTCACATGATCTAATAGCACACGGTAGCTCATGTCAGGGAAAACCATCTGTGTGTAAAGAATGTGGTATAAAACCTTTACTTAGTGTTGAGGCCTTGATGTCCACGGGAGACTGCAGATGGGCATAAACCCTGTGAGTGTAAAAGGTACAGGAAGACCCACATGTGCTGCTCATATCTTTTAAGAACTCAACATTTAAAAACCCTGTGGAGAAAGCCTTCAGAAATTCCTGAAAGCTTCAACATGCAAGACATGTCACAAATGTAAGAAATATTAAAAATTGTTCAGGTGTTAATGAGTAAGTCATAACATGGAGTGGTGGGAAACCTTATGAAGGTAGTATGTGTGGGAAACGTGCATTTCTGCCTCGTTACTATTTTTTGTAATCTCACAGAGGCAGAAAATGTTACAAATGTTAAAATACAGGAATGTGTACATAAGTGTGTTTTTGGCTTTCAACCTCTAGTAAAATGATAATTCACACTGGGGAGAAATTGTGATTGTAGGGTACATGGGAAATGGTATATCAATTTTATAAATCTTACACTACACGTGAAAATGCACCTGGAAAGGATCTATATGAATATAAAAGTGTGGGAATGTTTTTTGGTAGATTCATAACTCTTAAGAGACTTGTAAAGTACTCCTTGGAGGGATAAGATATGAGTGTGAGGTATTTTGGAAAGGTTTTAGGGACTCTTCTTACTTACACTAGGGAATTCTTCCTGGAGGAGAAATTGAAATAAATGACATGACAATGAGATTGTCTTTCCGTGTGTCTTATTCTCAAGGAAAGCACCCATTCCCTTAATTCTCTGTGGAGGTTTTGTATTATGAAGTTCAATTGCCTTCAAAGACACAAAATAGAGTGTCTGCAATATTAAACTCATTTTACAATTAATGTCTTCATTGAACTATGAGATATTTGATTGGTGATACAGGGAAATTGTATAATTTTTGGGGGGTACTGCTTTCTGATATATTTGCAAGTGGGTCGTAAAACGGGCTATTTACGATAGCCCATTTATGGGATATTTTGTTTATAGAAAAATTATCTCTGGCTTTCTATGGCAAGTAGTATCTAGTCTCTTCAGTGTTCCTTGTCCTTTGGTACCTTGTAAATAGAATCCAGATTATCTTCAGGCACATAGTTAAAAACATTCCACTTCTCAGGTTTTCTTGGATTTATGGCTAATGAGAAGCAGGCCGAAATCATTGGTGTGGATTTGGGAGAAGCTGTTAAAAAGGGAAAAGTTCTCATACAGCCACTTCTCTTTAATTATTGCCCTTCACCTGCTGCCACCCTGTCTCGAAATCAGATATATTCCTGGAGGTTGGATGATAAATTTTGTGCTATAGGGACAAAAATCACAGACAAATATGGTTGGTTAAGAAACACAGGGACACTTTCTCTGCATTGGGGTCTTTGCATAAGCCATTGGCCTACCTGTTTCTAGACTTCTTGGTGCAGGAGAAAAACCAGCTCCTTCTCAGGCTGACCACTTAACGTTTGAGAGACATCAGTGCACAGATGGTGCTTAAAGCCATTGGATGAGATGATTTCACTTGAGCACTGGCAAGCCCCAGGGAAATGCTAACTTTAGCTGTTGGGGTCATGGGAGGCAGTGGCAAATGGATTGAGTAGTGGCCTGTGAAATAGGAATAGAGTTAAGGTTGGTGCCCATGACTGGGATTTGATCATGAATGGCACTGGGGATATTTTCAAAAGCTGACTTTGTGGGACAGAGTGTGCAAAGCTGTCATTAAATATCACAGCAAAGATAAATACTCCTTTTCAAACCTACAGTCTTTGCCCTAATATCCATGCTTTATATTTAGTATTAGTTGTCTATTGCTGCTTTAATAAATTACCATGAAGTTAATGACATAAAAGAACAAATACTTGATATATTAAAATTTTGGACATCAGAAGTCCAAAAAGTGTCTCACTGAGCTAAAATGAAGATGTCAGTAGGACTGTGTTTGGGGGCAACTCTGCTCATTTGCTTTTTCCAGCCCTTTAATGCCTCTGGTCTCCTCCTTCTATCCCCAAAGCCAGCAATGTCAGTCTAAGTACTTCCCATGTTGCCTTCTCGGCTGCCTTCTACTTTTAAGGACCCTTGAGGTTGCATTGGGCCTAGCTACATAGTCCAGGATAATTTCCCTATTTTAAATTCAGCTGTTGTACAACCTTAATTTCCCTTTGCTTTGTAAACTCATGTTGTTTTAAGGGTACCTGGGATTTGTCTTAATCCGGTATGGGAAAGCAAGCACATGTGGGAATGACTGTCATGAAGGACGAAGTTTAGCATACAGTTCCCTAGAAACAGGAGGCACAGCAAGCCATACAGGGCTCTCCCCAGGGAAGCAGGGGGGATGGTCAGGAGGCAGTGTGAGCAAGGGGGGACGCGTGGCTGCAGGGAAGGAGTAGGTAAGGCAGAGTAAGCAGGTTTGCCATTCTCTAAATAATCTCATCAGGCTCTTGGACACGGGGGCTGTCCCTAGATGGTCCCTGACCCTGGGATGACCAAAGCGGGTTGATAGTTACTTAGAGTTTGAGAACCCCCAAAAGGAGGGGTGTGGGATTATAGGCTCTGGATTGGATGGTTTGCATGTTAAAGGGCTATTCCGGGGTGACTTTAACTGTCTCTAGGAGTTGGTTAACCCTGGGATGGACATTCCCTCCTGTGTAAGCAAGCCACTAATTCCTCAGAGCATCAGAATACAGAAAATTAAAGATGGTGTTTTCTGACACACATATTTACAGTTTCCAGGAGTCAGGACATGGATATCTTTTGGAGACCATTATTCCATCTACCACATATCCTTCAATTTTTTTTTTTTACTACTTTTGTTTTCAACCTTTGTGGTTTTAGTTACTTTGATTGTGAACATTTTAACAGGATCTAAAAGTTCAATCTGAAACATCAGCTACAGGTTTAAAAAATTTTTTTTAGATACGATTTTTATTGAACATGTGTAAATTCACCTTTACATTATACATCAGCTACAGGTTAAATGATTCTATTACAAATTGTTCTGATTACAAATGCAGTGTTTTTATTTCTGCTACCTTATCTTTATGCTGCTGTTGTGTGAGTTTCCCCGTATTTAAAAGTTATAATTACAGCGTAGATACAGAAAATTGTGGAAGTGCATATGTACTGTTACTAGACTGGCGAGCCCCTAGGAACCCACCGTTCAGACCAAGAAGTGAAAGATTACCTTGCTCGTGAGTGTGTTCTTTGTATTGCACCACATGCTTCCATCGATGAGGAAAACTTGGTGTCGGAACTTCACATTAACCATTGCATTACTCATGTTTTTAATTTTCTGTATATTATGATTTTTTGACCTCTTTGGGATTAGTTGAAATTTAATGTGTTCTTGGGAGGAGGCAAGCACAGCATTTATCTAGTCTGCCATCTTACTGGAATTCTGTGTGAAAGTTCTTGAGTGTGAAGTGGTATTTGGGAATTGCAAACTAGAAGAGGATGGCTTCCAGGTAGGCGAATGTGGGAATTACAGTGTTCTGGGTGCTCATGCCTTCTTTCTTAACATGTAGATCTTTTTTTTCTAAGGCCACTTCTGCTTTCCTGAGGAAAAGCTAGATGAAGAAAGGATGGTGACAAGTTGTTCTCAGGTCAGAAGAAAGTGTATTCTTTCACAAAATTACAAACTGCATCCACCAGAGAGACACATTTCCTGGGGAGACCTGTGTCCAGAGCTCTTAAAGAAATACAACCACTAAGGACTGAGTTCCTGGTGAATTGCCTCCCAAAGTGAAATCTCTCATAATGTGAGAAAATATACTGAATAATTTCAGTACTATAGTAATTAGTACATAATATTGTCTCTCTGGATGGTGACTGCATAGTTTTTATTATTCTGGGTGTACTGACATAATAAGGATGATGAAAGTGATTTTGTCAAAGAATTTACTCATCAGCATTTACAAGTGTCTTCAATTTTCATAGGATTGTGCTGCTAGAGGGAAATATACAAGAAGAGCTTGTAGGTTTGTGGTATTGAGATAAGTCCATGTGCTATAGGTTTCATTAAAGCCATAACTGAAGGATATCAACCATGAGTGAGCATAGAGGGAAGAATACTGAGGCTGCAAGATCTTATATTCTCTATATTTTAAAAATATTTTATTTTTATACTTCTTAGAGATTTTATATATTTCTAGAGAGGGGAAGGGAAGGAGAAAGAGAGGGAGAGAAACATCAATGTGTGGTTGCCTCTCACACACCCCCAACTGGGGACCTGACCTGCAACTCAGGCATGTGCCCTGACTGGGAATTGAAATGATGACCGTTTGGTTCATGTGAGGCCAGCACTCAATCCGCTGAGCCACACCAGCCAGGGTTTATATTTTCAATTTTTATTGGATTTTCCATCATCATTCCTAAGTGAACATGGGTGGAGATATTACTTTGCTGAAGGCAGCTTGTGTATGATTGTTTAGGACTCTGATCTGTGCTATGTGGCTGTGGACCTCACTGAGGAGGAGTGGACTTCACTGGATCTAACTCAGGAAATCCTGTACAAAGATGTGACCTACAAGAACCTGCCCTTCATTCCTGCAATGTCTTACTAAACATACACACATATATATATATATAGTGTAGTTACTGAGTTGCAGGATAAGTGATGTTAAATTTGAATATAATGGAAACTAACAGACACTAGTTTAATCTGGGTGGTTTCTGTATAAATGTGGTTCCAGAACTTACTGTATCATCATCACTCTCTTAGAAATGAACTTCCTCAGACTCTGCCTTTGACCTATTGAATCAGCTCTGGCATGGGGGCCCAGGCACGTGTGCCTAACAGCCACTAAGTGTTTCTCACGGACACCAGTGTTTGACAGCCACTGGTGTAGTGGTTCCTCCATGAGAACGAACATCTCTTTTTGTATTTATTTCCCATTTCAATAAAAACCTTGATGCTTTATAAATCAGTAGGTATGTCTGAACATGGGTTTCAGAGGCCAGAGATAAACAATCTTCTTGTGGCATAAAAGAGGTGATATTTCCATTTTTATCTCATTTGATATAATTTTACTACATTCATTAGAGACACAGGACTGACTCATGGGAGGGTTTGTCATCTTTTGCAGGTGCTCTTTCTGTTAATACGTATTTCCTTGTGAACAGGGTATCAGTTGTTCAAACCCAATCTGATCTTCTGGTTGGGACAAGAAGCATTGAGGACAATGGAGAGAGGAATTCTCCAGGGTGAGTAATTGTTGAGAATATCCCCAGGCACAGTTTCAGTATGTTTGGAGTTACAATGAAGAAACTTTTAAAGATGTGCTTTCTCACGGAAGGTTGAGATTATCAGTCTGAGATGCTTTGGGATTTCTTCAGCTTCTCATATGTACTCACTTCACATTTATCCAAATTTTCTATGATCTTACAAAATGACTTTTTTTCTTTTCTAAGATTATTATTTTGATTATATCTTTGTGTAAAAGTTCCCTACTCTTGTTTTCTGATAGTATTCTGTCTCTTTCCCCCATGATGTTTAATTTTAATAGAATAGTTAATCAATTACTGAATTTTGATTCAACATCTTTATGATTACTAAATGTTTGACATAAATTCCTCAAATCTTAAAACTTTAGCATGTTAATTTTGTTAACAAACACAAATGAACCTTAATTGTTTTTAACTTTTCTAACCTACATTTCTTTTGCAAAGATTTACATTTATTTCCAGGGTATTTTTTTGGGGGGGGGAATGCATTCAGTATGATAGAAATGGTAAGATTAGTAAATTTGAAAGAGATATATTTTATTTTCCACATTCAGAAAAGTTTGGGATTTTCATTTGAGAGATCAGCACAAGTGGTATATATTTGAGGTAAGTGGCTTTCCCCTAAAAAGAGCAATATCTCTGGTAAGATATTCTGAATATGATGAATTCAGGGGTCCTAAATCTAGCTTGAAACTGTTTAGAATTCTGATAAGCATGTGCGTGTGTGTGTGTATGTATGTCTCATATATATATATATATATATATATATATATATATATATATATATATATAACTAAAATCTTGAGACATTAAGTATTTAAAACAATCTGTGAAATTGTACCAGAATATTTTAAGATTAGAGTTGATGGCACATCATTCTGACAGAAGGATTCATCGTTCAACTTACAAGAAATCAACAGAACTGGAAGTGTATGAATGCCATGGAAATGGTAAAAATCATAATCATTATTGTATTAATGTTTTGATATGGAGATGAGTAGGATTAATTAGTGAGTCTGAGAACTCTTTTAATCATCATTTATTTATTCATCAACATGATAGACTACACAACAGGTGGGGATTCTGTGGCTATAGGCAAGGTGGAAGAGACTTCAGCAAAACTTCATGCCATAAGACACCCAGGAGACTTCAAAGTGGAGGGAACACTCATGAGGGTTATCAGAATGGAAAAAGCTTCCTTGCTCTGCAGAAGAAAACCTCTGCTGGAGAGAAACTTTCCAGGTTTAATCAGTGTGGAAAAGTTGTGAGCATGACTCCAGATTCTGGGTACTGGGAAACTGGCATGAAGGGAAAGCCTTCAAATGCAGTGGCAGTGGGGAAGCCTTTGGTAATAAAGCTTGCCTTCCTGCACAGATGAGCAGTCAGAATGGAGAAAAACTCTGTGAAGGGAAGGATTGCAGGAGAGCGTTTATTAACCCTGCAAACATAGGTAACTGCAGAAACTCACTCTCCTAAGAGATGGTCTAAATGTAAGGAATGTGGGAAAACCTTTTGGTATTCACATTTTAAGTTCATGTGAGAATCTACACTGCAGAAAACCCTATAGATGCAAGGGCTGTGGGAAAGCCTACCTTCAAGTTTCTCATCTTAGGAAACATGGAAAAGCTCATACTGGAGCAGCACTTTCCACGTTCAGAATATATTCTGTCTACCTTCACATTACATGCAAATCCTTACTTGAGAGGAGCCCTGTGAATGTAAGGAATGTGGGAAACCCTTCACTGCCTCCACAGGCCTAAGTCAACATGTAGGACTTCATACTGAAGTAGAATCCTGTAAATGTAAGGAATGTGGGAACCCTTCACTTAGGGCTCAGGCCTTTGTAAAGATGTACCAACTCACAGTGGAGAGAAACCCAAGAATGTAAACAATGTGAGAAAGCTATTGGTCATTTCCATTCATTTTATGTGCATTAAACCTTCACCATGTAACGAAAATGTATTGTAAAAAGTGTGGGAAATCCTTCTGTCCTCTCAGTTCTTTTTGAGGTCATGGAAAAATTGATTCACATTCAAAAGAAACTGCATGTGGGATAACTTATCCAGAGTCTGAAACCTAAGGGTTTGCTGAGGGGCATGGTGGTTGGGGTGGTTCTGTAGATCTCTTTTAAGCATGAGTGATTCGGCCCTTACCATCCCTGTGCATGGCGTGTTTTGCTTTTTGCTGATAGCCAAGCCAGGCCAGTCTCATTGCTACGCCTTCCCGGTTGCAACCTGGCCAAAAGTGGGCCTGCAGGACTGACACTTAATCATCTTCTAATTACACGGATTCTCTTGTTGGGTTGACATGCTTTTACATTGTAATGACAATGACTGCTTCACCGTGTACACTCCTCACTGAGCCCATTTACTCTGTGCCACTCTGGCTGAAGTGGTGCCGGAGAGCCTCCCCTTGCCAGAGGTCATGTCTGACAGGGACATGGATACCCTCTGGGGAAGTGAATGGAAAGCACTCTTGTGACAGAGCAGTGGAGACTGTACGATTGTCCCACTGTGAACAAAACTTAGTGACGATGCTGGGAACAGGTGCTCTCCCACTGTTCTCCAGCTTTGTGTCATCATACAGACTTCACGTTGTCCTATTCTGTCCCAGACAAGCTTGGTCCTGGCTGTTGCCCTCAGCCCCCAGGAGTGCCATCCACTGAGAGTCCCATGGGAATTGTCCTGGATCTTGTGGTGACTCCTGCAGTCAGTGCAGCTCTGGCCCTTCGCTCAGCCCAGACCTGCCTCTCTTGCAGGTCGTTGCCTTCTTCCCACCTTTTCTATTTCCCTGACTCCTCTGCCACTTCTCATATAAACAGTGGCCTGTGAGTCCCTGGGGAGGGAGGAGGACTTTCCAAAGGAAACTGCTGCCACTAAGTGGTGTATCTTTCCACAGGTTGTAACAGCAGGAAGGCATCCCTTTAGTACAAGAGACTTGAGGTGGGGCAGAATTTTACTCACTAGGGCTGAGGAGGGCAGGGTCAGCTTTTGCACATGCTCAGTCATGGGGAGAGGACATACTCTTCACGTTGAGCTTATGCACCAGGTAACTTCTGACCCATTGGAACATATCTGCTTTCACTCCTCCTCAATGCACAAAGGAATCACTTTTATCAGTGGAATCAATTTCATCATTCTTACTCAGTGTAATTGAAAAGTTGGTAAGACTGGTGAGGGAAATTCCACCTCTTTACTTTCAGTCTCTGTGTGTAAAATAAGTCGTAGATGGGTTTAGGTTTTGATTCCCAACATTGAATGCCTTTCACCCATTTCCCCTGGTTTTTCTTGATACTGTGGAATGAGTGTTTTTGTTTGTTCTTCAAATCCTCTGAAATTGCTCTAACTGTTCTATAAGATACTGTAAGGAACCCTGCTGAGGCCATGCAGTGGCCTCTCAGGATACACTTAACCTTAGAGAATTTCTCTGAGTTCTACAGGTGCCCAGAGACCTCTTGTATGCAAATGACACTAGTTAGTCTATTGGCTACTGCCCAACCACAGGAGTGACACCGAAGGACCAGATAGAACAGGAACTGGTAGCCAAACCACTCTGGCATCAATGTGGGAGGAAGTGACCTGATCAGTAGTCAACATTGTCTGAGGACAGGTTTGATCAAAATGAGGAAATATGAAACCTGAGGAGAAATACACCTGTCAGAACGGATTCCTTGTGGTTAACTGGGCCTAAATTTATAACTAGAGTCTAGGAGCCACTGCAGAGGCCTCCCATACACTCTGAATTTCAGGAAAATCCATAGATTGAACTTTCAACCTCCTGTCCAACGTCCTGCCTGTTGCCTGAGTCAATCACTGCAGGGAAACCCTGGTTTTGTCTTCCAACCAATGGACTAAGACCTGTCCCAACCAATCAGAACTACACCAATTATCTCATTCTTATTTGCATCTATACCAACTAGGCAGAGCACAATTTGGACCAATCAGAACTGCACAACTTGGAAGCCTCATTTACATAAAATTAGGAACTTGGGCAGGAGCTTTCCATGTAAAGACAGCCTCCTCTTGTCTTGGTGGAGCACAATTTAAGTTGCTATCTGATTCTGTGTCTTCAAGACTGCGCAGCTCCTTTGGCTCAAATAAATGCTTTTATTTTTGCTATAATCTAAAATCAACTTGGTTTATAATATACAGAAAGTATTTTACCTTTCTATCTGTATGTAATGGTAAAAAATAAAGAACAAGCAAAAGTAAAGCCAAATTTTTAGATGACAATATTCTCAAATGACCCATACAAACGAAGAGGCCTCAACCAACTTCATGAGGACACTCCCGCATCTCCAGGTCCCTGAGAACTGGTGGCCTGGGAGTTAGAGCAATGTGACTCACACAGCAGAAATTCTTTTCCTTCTGGAGAAAAGTCACAAAGGTTACTTTGAAGATTTCTGAAGAGAGAAGAACAGTGGATGAAAACACCCCACAGCCACACCCTTACTGTACTTCCCAATCCAACTCAGTGTGGGGACTGAGGGCCTGACTGATGCAGGTGGAGGGGCCATGCTTATCTAAGGAGGCCCCTGGGGGGCCAGGGCCAAAGCTGCCCTTTAACACTCTCCTGGCACCCTAGGGCCCTCCCTTCATGCTGGCCTCACTCAGGACAGGCTCAACTGCATGAGAACCAACTTACTCCAAGGGGCTGATTGTACTGCCAATCCTTGATTTCTAGACCCACGACTTCTATGAACTGGAGATACAGCACATTATTATTGTCATTGATTGAGGGTATATACTGCATCTTGTGAATTAAGTTGCCAGACTTCCTGTATATTCTAATGCCTGCACTAAATATGATCTTTCTCTTTGAAATTGTGTTTTCATATTGTCTATTAGAAAAAAATTGAACTCCCCCATACTCTATACTTCCTTAGGCTATGTTTTACCTCTGTTCTCCCCTACCCTGACAAACTGTATAGGTGACTATGTTTGCAACTGGTATTTATTTCCTCAGTAGTCGCTCTCCCACCCACTTTAGCTGAATGATTTCTACCCCTATCCCTCGATGCAGAGTTAGTAAATGGAGAGCCCCTCACTATCAACAAAGGCTTCCATGTCACCAGTAAATGTCAAGGGGTATTTTTCAGTCTCCATTTGGTTAGTCCTTTCAACAGAACCCAGACTATTAACCACTCTGCTTTTCTTCAGAAAGGACCTCTTGGCCTGCACAACACTGTGAACCCCAAGTGATTATTAAAGTCTCAGATTCTTCAAGCCAAGGGCATCATGGGAAGTTCCTGGGTTTGGTTCCTGAGGAAATTAAACATTCCTTAGGGGATACCTGTTACTTTGAAGTTTAACCAAAGAAAGAAGTATTCCTGCTTGGAGAAAATGCCTTCTTTCCCCCACTGTTGCCTAAGAGATACAGCATTGGCTGAAAATTTTCCATTCTGTTATCTTTGTGTCCCAAGGGAGCTGTGTTGTTTGGAGAAAGTAAAGTCAATAGAACAATTTATTTAATATGGAGCTCTGAGAATTCAACCCTTGAGATGATAATAGCATGTCCCTATTGCCCATTTTCTGTAATTCTTTGATCACAGCCTATGTGAAAACCCAAATGGACTTCTCTGGGACAGACCTCATAGAACAGAGGGCTTCACTGATAACCATTACAGAGGGTCATTGTGTCCTATTGGGGCTGGCAGAGTAAGAAGAAAAAGAGAAGAAAAAGTGGGTACCGTACTTTTCCCTCTAGAATAATGAGACTGAGAAAGGTAAAGTCTCTGTAGCTTTAAGGTACTTTAGTTTCTCCTGAAGCCAGTGTTTCCCAATTCTCGTTCTGTTTCCTTCTCTCTCTGTTTTTGGAATCTAGAGCCTCTCTCCAGTAAGAGTTATTTCCCAGAGAGTCTCCAACACTTTTCAACTCTTTCTTGTAAGTGTAGGCTCCTCCAGGATATTCTGTGTCTGATTATTTATTTGTTAATTACTCACTGGAGAGCTACTATGCACGAGGTATTGTCTGTTTTGTTCTTTGTGTGATTGGATCTTTCTATCATGTTCCCTAACTATTTCTGCAGCAGGGTGGACTTACCTCATAGCACTTAATAGTTTCTGTTGTTCAGTGCCTACAATATTATCTACAAATAATGTACCTGTTTCCAAGGCTTGGTAGTCAGACTGATTTCCTTTTCTCATCTTACCAATTTCTTTAAAAATTACAAAAAATATTTTATTTATTTATTTATTTTTAGAGAGAGGGGGGAAGAGAGGGAGAGAATCATTGATGTGCAAGAGACATTGATCAGTTGCCTCCCACACGCCCCCAGCTGGGAACCTGGCCTGCAACCCAGGCATGTGCCCTGGCCAGGAATCAAACTGGTGACCTTTCAGTATGCAGGCTGGTGCTCAATCCACTGAGCCATACCAGCCAGAGTGTCTAACCAATTTCTTTAAATATTTGGGAGGCTCTTGATATTGAAATGATTGATGTTGGAGATTACTAATTCAGGAATGATTGATGCTGGAGCAGACTGCTTTGGCCTGTTCCTGAATTTAATTCATTTAATTTTAGGGTTTTAGTGTAGAATATACTATTGGCTGTAGTTTTAAAACAGCTGTTCTTTACTGGGTTAAGAAATTTTCCTTAACAATTTCCTAAGAGTTTCCTCACTTAGTGAGAGGCTCTGTCCTGGCTGCTAAACACAGTAATGGCTGTTACATTTTCTCAAATACATTTTCTGTTGTGATTATGGTTATGATTCTTCTTTATTGACTTATTTTTTTTGTGAGTTATGTTTGCAAACATTTTACTACTAAACCAGTTTTTCATATCTAGAGTAGGTACTACTTGTTCTTGATCCATTATTCTTTTAAATTAGATATGGATGCATTTTATTTTACTTTACTCTTCTGTTTTGTGTCTTTATGCAGGCATATGATGCCCTTGAAGATTGTTTTTTTCTGTTATAGTTGATGCTTTCATTCTCAAATCTCTAAGCACCTATTATGTGCCAGGTACCACGCAAGTTGCTGGAAGGCAAGGGTGAGCAAAACAGTCATGACATCTGATCCACGAATAAATATAAAATTACCAACATGAGAGGCACTTCAAGGAATACTTCAGGATGCTTGATAGATGAGTCTCACACACTCTGTTCTCCTGACCCCTGCCCTCTGTTCTCCATCACAGTGGCCTTCTCAGTCCCTTTTCTCCCCAACCTCACTGACCCCTCGGGACAAACATGAATTCTGTTCTCTCAGCCCCTGAAGCTGGCCCATTCCCTCTTTTCTCTGATAATTACTCATCCTTCCTCTCACAGTTCAAATGTTCATATTTCAGAGAAGACTTTTCCACCCACCTCCCCAGACTAAATGGGTCCTCAGAGACTTTTTCTCCTTTGTGTAATTAATGTAAACATTTATTTTCATCTTAAATTTTCCTCTTAATCTTTTAGGGGTTATTTGATTTATAGAAGCTTTGAATATTGTTAATCAAATCTATCAATACTTTTTTTTTTTTTTTTACAATTAACTACCAATTTAAAGAGTCCTCATCAGAGGATAAGTTTATTGATTTTAGAGAGAGAGGAAGGGAGAGAGAGAGACAGAGAGAAACATTGATGTGAGAGAAACATCGATTGGTTGACTTCTGGATGTGCCCAACCAGGAATCGAACCTGGGACCTTTGGTGTATGGGATGATACTCCAACCAACTGAGCAACCCGGCCAGGGCTAACTGTGGATTTCTAATGCAATGTGCCTTTACTCATGAGCATGTACACATGAGCATACACTCTCACACACACTTTGTATTTTATTTGAATGGTTTTGTGATTTTGTTTATCCTCTTACTATGCAGTCCACTTGCTTTTCTGCTCTCCTTGGAAGAATCCACCTGGCAGGTAATATCGGAATGAGGACCATAAGGATTCTCATTAAGCAGAAGTGGTAACAGGTCTGTTGTGTTTATAATGATCAGAATTCTATTTTTGACAGCTGGCCCAGTTTGTGGGCAGTACTGATCAATGATGGCCATGCCAGACAGATTTGTTGTGATGCTAAGAACAGAAGTTCACACTTCTCAGGTGTCCACTGTATGTCACAGGAACTACACTGGAAAATCACATGCATCATCTCATTTAAATCACTCATTAGTCTTACAGTGTAGAAAATATCTATGGCACCCATTATAGTGGGGAGGTATCTGCAGCTAATAGATGAGAGAACTTTGTCTAGGTCACACACATAGAAAGCGAGTGGACCAAAATTCTGTTGTAGCAAGTCGCACTCAAAATCCCATCTTTTTTTTTAAATATATTTTATTGACTGTGCTATTACAGCTGTCCCATTTCCCCCCCTTTATTTCCCTCTGCCCCACATCCCCCCCATTCCCCGCCCTTTAGTTTTTGTCCATGGGTTATACACATAAGTTCTTTGGCTTCTATATTTCCTATACTATTCTTAACCTCACCCTGTCTGTTTTCTACCTACCGTTTATGCTACTTTTTCTCTGTACTTTTTCCTCCTCTCTCCCCCTCCCATTCCTCTGTTGGTATCCCTCCATGCCTTATATAAATCCCTTTAACATTTCATATAATAAAGGCTGTGTGATGATGAACTCCTTGAACTTGACCTTATCTGAGAAGCATTTTATCTGCCCTTCCATTCTGAATGAACGTTTTGTTGGATAGAGTATTCTTGGATGTAGGTTCTTGCCTTTCATGACTTGGTATACTTCTCTCCAGCCCCTTCTTGCTTGGAAGGTCTTCTTTGAGAAGTCAGCTGACAGTCTTATGGGAATTCCTTTGTAGGTAACTGTCTCCTTTTCTCTTGCTGCTTCTAAGATTCTCTCCTTATTTTTAATCTTGGGTAATGTCATTATGATGTGTCTTGGTGTGTTCCTCTTTGGATCCCGCTTCTTTGGGACTCTGTGAGCTTCCTGGACTTCCTGGAAGTCTATTTCCTTTGCCAGATTAGGGAAATTCTCCTTCATTATTTGTTCAAATAAATGTTCAATTTCTTGGTGTTCCTCTTGTCCTTCTGGCATCCCTATGATCCGGATGTTGGGCCATTTACAGATGTCGTGGAGGTTCCTAAGCCTCTCCTCATTTTTTTGAATTCTTATTTCTTCCTTCTGGTCCACACCGTTGATTTGAGTCCCAGCTTCCTTCTCTTCCCTATTGGTTCCCTGCACATTTCCCCTCATTTTCTCTAGCGTATCCTTCATTTGTTCATTTATTTGCGTCCAACTTTCTTCCAATTTTGTGAGCATCCTGATTACCAGTGTTTTGAACTGTGCATCTGATAGGTTGGCTATCTCCTTGTCCCTTAGTTGTAATTTTTCTGGAGCTCTGTTCTGTTCTTTCATTTGGGCCTTTTTTTTTTTTTTTTTTTTTTTTTTTTTTTTTTTTTTTTTTTTTTTTTTTTTTTTTTTTTTTTTTTTGGCCTTGGTGCACCTGTTACTTTAAAGGGCAGAGCCTTAGGTGTTCACCAGTGTGGGGCAACCTAGTCACTGTGTTGTGATGCTTCCTTTGGGGGTGGGTCCTGGGAGGGAGCTATGGTGCTTGCTCCGTTTACTGCCAGCTCCCAATCACCCTCGCCCCAATAAGCTCTCCTGTGAAGCTGGGAGCCACTCTGGCCACCGCCTCAACCCCCTCAGGTGCTCCCAACAGGTGGTCCGGGGCTTTTTTTCCCCCCACGTTGGTGGGTTGCAATGGTGGGCCACACGGTCTGCTCCACTCCCCAGCTCCTTTTCCTGGTCTATCTGTGCACAAAAGAGGGACTGCCTGGTCTACCAGTCTCAGCCCACTGGTTCCCACGGGCTTCTCTGGGTGCGCCAGCTACTGCTGGCTTCATTGAGTGCTTGGCCGTGTTTTGGCCAGTCGCTCCCACAGTGAGTCTCTCTGGGAAAACTGCCGTCTTGCTGTGCAAACCACAGGCTCTCTGCCTGGCTCTGCCCTGCTTACCGGTCTGGATGAACATGTCCTCTCTAACTTCTTGGCTGTCGGACTTCCACTCAGTTCGATTCTCTGTCTGTTCTGGTTGTTTGTTTTGCTTTTTAACTTGTTGTTTATCCTCTTTGGTTGTGAGCAGCGGTGCAGTGTGTCCACCTATGCCTCACTCTTGGCTGGAAGTCTCAAAATCCCATTTTGTGAATCATATCCCTACACTGCACTTTGGAAGAGTTATATATCAAAGATCATTGTAATAAGAGGAATAGATTAATAATAATATTATAACAATAATAGCTATAATTTACTGAGACCATACTCTGCACAAAGGCATTATTAATACTCACAAAGAAAGTGATAGCAGTAACAACATTTCAGAAGTAAAATAAGGCACTAGAGAGTTAACTGTCACATCAACGGGAAGCATCAGGTCATAGAATTGAGGCTGTTTGAGTTGAGAATCCAGGAATTAACATCTCTTATAGAGCTATTTAAATGACAGAAGTATGGAGATTATCAAAGAAAAGATATTAAATGTCTTCAATTGTTTTGGAAGGGTCATATCATAGAAGAAATTGGTTTATGTCTGTAGCTTAAAGTAGAATTAGGATGAGTAGGAGATAGAAAGAGATTTTTACTAAATTTAACACAGGCTAATTACATTTGAAATGAAAATGGCTACCATTTGTCTGAGTGAATCAGTGTCATTGGAAGGACTGAGGGTGAAGAAGGTCCTTGCAAAGGTGGAAGCAAAGACGACGAGCTGATGTGCCAGTTGGTAGTTCCCTAAACGTTGCTTTTGCCTTCTCCAGCAGACA
>PVJI01023691.1:0-23139 GCA_004026765.1 Micronycteris hirsuta
TGTTCACAAATGGATGCTGTTATTGATGGAATGTACATAAAATGATTTTATATTGTTATTATCTTCCTTATGGCTTCCTAATGGAAATCTAGAACCCCACCCTTATTAGATGAGAAAAATCTAACTTGGGTACCTGCTAATCTTTCCCACCTAGTAAACAATGATATTCTAATTATTAGCTGTAATAGTGAAGTTAACACTTGGTTGGCCATACACTGGTCTTCTCCTGCTATCATTGCAAGTTTTGATACTTTGTTTTCTGGATATATCTATTATAAAAGACCCTTCTTGGGCAAATACCTCAAAGAACACATACCTGATATTCCCCTAACAGAATTATATATAGATCCAGTCTAGATGAGTGTTGTATATGCAAAGCTAAGAAAAATACCTGCATGTGATGGGAAAAGGCTTTCAGTGACCTGCCCTGTCACAGTATGTCTTGTCCTCAGGTTCACTAGTCATGCTCTTGTGGCTGGATGTCCATGAAACAAGAAGAAGAATCAAGATGTCCTCATTTCAAGTATTATTGGGATTACTTGGTGGGTAGATATGTCTGTAAATACCCCATCCTCCTTGCATTCTGGATGATTGTGAGAAGCCCTATGGAATACTCAAACTCTAGCTTGTTTGGGGGTTACCTCTACCCATTTAAGTATGGCATGGGAAACTCAACATTTTTGGGACCATTCAGTGTACCCCAACTGCTCCATGGCCATAGCTACCCAATGGCAACAGCATTCCTAGTGGCTGCAACAACATAAGCCCTCTAAAAGGAAGAAAGGGGAGGTAGTTGGAGAATTAAAGGCTGGCCTTGTCATTTTGAGACAAGCTGAACTTGCAGTTAATGAGGAACACCAGTCATTAGAAGAAGACTCATTATCTAAAAAGGGTCATAGAGAGAGAATGCTGTTTCAAGAAGAAGGAAAAGAGTAGGAAACAGGATGGAAAGACAATAAGGCTTCTTAGCTCAGTAGATAGAACGGACTCGGCAGACTGTAAAAACTCCTGCAGAGACCCAACAATGGGAACATGCCCGTACCCTGTCTAAACAGGGCCTGCTGTCTACACAAGTGCAAATAGAATCTCAAGTAGCTGTGAGACAGTGGCCAACTATAATGGTGCAAAAGCCCAGGCCAGACACTTGTGGGACTCACACGGTTGCCCGGAATTTGGAAAATTTTGGACGGGAAATGTGATCTACAACATTGTGTCTTAAAAGCCCTGGCACCTTGGTTAGATCTGAAGCTTAAATTCTTAGTAGTTCAACTGGCTGGCATGGGACCCATCCACAGCAACACTAGAATACTTCCAATGGGAAGCAAATGGGCCAAGTTTAAAAATAACAAACAATGGGAGCCCACCTCACTATTTGTGAAAATCGGAAAGGTGAATGGCTATGCTGCAACCCTATATTACAGAAGAATTCCCTAACGATAGTGTATCTACCCCAACAAATGACAATATATGGTGTATGGAAAAGAGACGTTTTTGTTGGGACAGGTTAGAGAATTCTTCTGTTATATTAAGTTATTTTTATTGTAATAACACCAACTTTATGTTAAATACTACTGGAATATGGTGTAATACTAAAATCATAGGCAAAATAGCTTTGTCTGAACTGAATAAAACCTATGATAATATTTATATGAAGATCTAATATATAGAAAAATGAACTTAATCCTCTCCCGCGAAGTTGTTTCTATGGAAACTGACCAGTAGAAAAATTAGAGCTTCTGAAAGCTCTAGTAGAAATAGTAGAAAGTCTTCATTCATCTGGCCAAACATATCATAAGGTATAAATGACAGTGGAAGAAGGAGGAGAACATATGATTAGCTTAATAAAGAATTATGATGATACATGTGAAGGGTTTTGTGGTTGGCTGGGATGCCTGTGCCCCTCGGACCCTTCCTTGTCTGCCCCTAATCAGTGCTACTGGTGTGATGCTGTCACTCCTGTTCCTAATACATAAATCTTACACTAGCTGCAAGAAAAAAAACTTGGGACAAGCAGCAAAAAGACTCGGATCATGGTAGCTCAAAAATTAGAAGTGATCCAGAATATTTTTTCACAAGGACATATAAGATCTGACTGTCTCCCATCCACTTGCCCTTTTATTAAAAAAAATAACAATTCAACCTTAAATGCCATATAAGGTTGTGGTCTTGCCCCATTCCCAGTTGTCCACCTTGTTCAGCAAGACAAATGCTGACATTGGGACTTCCTGGGAATGAGCCTTGCTAGCACCAATGGACCTCGTTATGCAACCAAACAGTTAATCAGCAATGCATCCTCTGGATTGATTTATGACCAGTAGGGAGATGTGTGGAAGAAAAGGGACCACATATTACCCTTACAAGCTCAGAAGAGGCCTGCATGGCAGCCTTACAAACTCAGAGACCTGAAGTAACCACAAAGGACGGTCTACAATTAAAATGTATTAACTAAAAGCAGTTCATGGCAGGTAGTCATATCCTAGGCTGTAATTTTTCCCTAAAAAAAAGGTCAATCTTTACCTTAACTGAGCCAACCTATTGTATATTTGAAACTATGTTAACAAACCTTTGGAATGTCAAGGTAACTTCCCTTTTTTCCCCAAACCCCTCAGGCACAGATTGAGACCACAAATCCTCTCATTGTTATTGTTATGTTAATTGTTGATTGTTAACTCACCTAGGTCAAAAAAGTATGTGTCTCTTATTTTACCTTTTGTCTAATCCCAGAGGTCCCCCCCACTCCCTCCCCTTTGCTTTCCCCGTCCACCCTAATCTATCACCAGTGGATTTCATGGAACCCCCTTCTGTCTCCTCCCTTGACTGTACTGTATAAAATGAGGTGCTAAGCTACCATTCTCCAAGCATTTCTCAGTCTGGTGAGATATTACTTTCCAGCCATTGTCAATAGTTTAGCTCAAATAAACTCACCAAAAATTCTCTACAGGTTAGAATGATTTTTACATTGACAAGCTTTTAGTTTAAGGTTACAAACTTAAAACTTTCACAAATGTCTACAGCCTTCACAATCTCCTACAAAACTTTTAAAGCTTTCATATTCACAAACCTCCTTATCCATTCGGAAATAACCATCATGAGAACTCACTTTCTTTTCCCAAAAGTATTTCTCTCCCTTGCTGATACAGAGAGAACTGACCAGGTCACTGGGGAGGGGCAGTAAGAGGAGGGTGCCCAACCGAGGCCACAGTAAACAGCCTAGGTCAGGACTGGCTGAGAAGATGAATTCCTCCAGAGCACATGAAATTGTGGGCGAGAAGATTTAAAATAAAGAGAGGGCAGAGCCTGGCTCTTGGACTCTCTTCCTTGAGAATGCCTGGCTGACCGTACAGCAGCAGTCTGTGTTTCCCAACACGGCATTTGGGATGGGAAGGAACTCAGGGCACAGCCTAGGGTCAGGCTGGCCTGGCAGAGGGTGGCAGGGTTATTCTTCTTTGGGTGTTCTGGAAGGAACAGGCTCTGAGGCATAAGCCTGCCATTCTTCCAAAATCGTGTGGCTTTTGTATCTTAGTAAGTAACTCTATGGAAATAATATAATTAACACTAACAGGAGGAATGCTAGGAGAACTCGGGTGTTAAGGATTTTAGCCTTAATTAACACCTTACGTGATTGAAGCTGTAACTAAAGAGTTCAAGAGTTTAGCCTTAATTGACAGGCTTAAGTGACTAATACCTGTGGAAAGCTGTTATTCCAAAATTGTGAAGCTTTTGAGTGAAGATTCCTTTCCTTTACCACCAAACCTTTCACCTCCAGAATTTTGCCTAGCCCTAGAGATGGCAGCAGGCAGCGGGCAACGGGCACCAGGCCCCCACTTGCTATTCAGTAACAACGCCTTCTACTACCAAAACAAACAATTTCTTTCCAACTTAATTTGAATTTTTAACTTTAAAAAACCTTAATTTCCAATGATAACCAAAAGTAAGCAGCCAGAATTCCCTAGACTGACTTTTATAAACACATTTTATAACCTGTAGAAACATAAGTTCCTCTATTGGCAAACACTTACTTTCAAGAAACACACCTCTGACAAGAACATTTTTTAACAAGACACTCATTCATGCTAACAGCTCCGAATCCACTCCACAGCCTCTGCAACGAAAGGCAAAAGCAGGCAAACCCAAAATTGTCGAGCAATCAGTGTTCCGGCATTTCAAAATATCTAGTTATCCGATAACTTTCATCAAAATTCACTCATTTAGAAAGGAATAGCTGAAATAAGTTAATTTAATCAGATATGACTAAGGTTTTACAACCTTTGGTAAAATTTTAGCTTCCAAAAATTTGCACTTTAAAAGATGGTCCAGATAAGAGCTCTTGGAGACCAGGTCCAGTATTTGTGTTTCAAAGAGAGACTTTTGGTTTCAGAGTTGTAGAGTAGGGAGGAATGGGGCTGTAGGGTAAACGGAGGCAGTCTGGCTCCCTCACCCAGCTGCCCCAGGAACTAAGTAGTACTCTCATAGCCTTGAGACTGGGCCCAGTAAGCGTTCCCATGGTCTTGAGTGGGCTCGCATGCGCAGAATCTCGCTGTTATAGAATCTGTTTGGCCCTCTGCCGGCTTTGTTTCTTTTAAGTATATAAGGGGTTAGGGGCTTCCCACTACACACACAGCTTGTCGCGTGCATGGCTGGCCCACCCTCGAATAAAGGCGTGTCACACATTGTCACAGCTCTGTGACTTTTCTTCCGTCTGCCAGAATCTCAAGTGAACCTGCCTACCCTCAACAGGCCCAGGCCGCAACACAGGGGCATTGGCATTTATTAGCTTCAGAAGCCTTCTTTAGTTCAGAGACAGCCTCTAAGATTGTAACAGGATGCAGCCAAGAGGTGGGCCCAAATAGGGATTTGTAAATGGGGTCCAGAACTCAAGGTGTCCAGGAAATATTAGAAAAATATATATAGGATGTCCTCACCCCACAAGTCTGAACTGGGGGGGATGGGACTCCTGGAGCAGGGCCATTCAGAGCTGTTTTGTATAGCAGCAGCTTTGCAGCTAACCTCTGGCATGGTCATTTAACATATCTGTAACCTTTAACTGGTTTCATAGATATGTTAAATAGCTGTGGCCATGCTTTGTGCCAGGGGGATGGAAGTGACTTCCACTCAAGACGTAACTGGAAGAGAGAGGAACACATGGCTTTTGGTGAGAGGGGAGAACCCCACAGCTTTGGGGCTCCCTTTGCCACTCAGCTTAGGAAGCTGTGAAGCAAGATGTAGCAGCGATGCAGAGCTCTCTCTCTCTTAGCAGTTCGGAAGAATGCAGGAGAGATGCTGTGGGAAGGAAAGTCAGGACCCTGCAGCTGTGGCAGGAATGACCCCACACCTTGGGCAGAAGGCAGAACCACGCGGCTTTGGGGTTGCTCCTTTTGACGCATGGCCTGGGAAACAGGAGAGACTTTGCCTGGAAGAAAAGGGGTGAAAAGACTCTTGCTGGTGAGCCATGAGAAGGTGCCACATGGTTTTGGATTATCTGGAGAATGTGGTGGCGATACAGCAGATGGTGTCGGAACCGAGGGTCTGCCTGAATCACGAATTTCTACTTTTCCTGAGATACGGTACCCTGGACTGGGCGAAGGGGAGAAGGAAGGACTGTGTGTGTTTGTGAGTATTCTAGAGAACTCTAGTATTTTAAAGGAGACATTAAGTCATTACTCCAAGCCTGTATAACTTTTAAATAAATAATTCCTTTCCTTTTCACTAGTCTCTGGCATTGAGAGATGTCTTCCTTTGGCAGTGAGCATCAGGAACCTAGAACTGGGTGGGGTGGGGAACCACAGGAGCACAAAGGGGCTCCTTTTGGTAACAGTATATCGTTGGGTGCCCCCGCCCTATTCTGTAACAAGATTTCTTTTTAAGTTTTTAAAAATTGTGTTGATACTCCTAAAAGTTTTCAATTTCCAAATCAATAGACACTTCCCATTCACCCAGTTTAGTTTAGAGCTGGCATTTTCTAGTTTTTCATTCAAAAATTTAATTAGGCACCTAAAGAAAACTCCATTTTTGTCATTTTAAGTTGATACCATTTCTAGTTAAATCTCCTCATTTCTGTAACACTCTTGCAAGTCAAGGCTTCCTACCAGGAGTGTTAATGAGGGCTGGGGTCTGGGAGTTTCTGGCGTTGGAGGCACTATTTCCCATGTTAATTTTAGTTTTGGGGGGGATCTCTAGAGTCTGCACTTAAGACTCTCAGAAAGCAATTCCAATTGAAAAGCCAAACTTAAAAACTAGCCATTCATTTTTTTTTTCCTTCCAGTCCTGCTTCAGCCTGTGCTCTGTAAAACTTTAACTTTAGCTCCACATCAAGGATTAAAAACACAGCTCAGCTATAGTCAGGACCTCGTATCCTAAAACAGGGAGGTCCAGAATTCCAGTTGAAACTCACCCAAGTTCACCCCCTGCAAAAGGAGAAGCCGGTGAGGCACAATGGACCCCTGCTGGTACCTCACGCAAGTCTAGCTCTGCAAGGTAGTCCTGGGTGGGCTTCCTTGGAATCCTGCCACAATACGCTAAGTTAATGTCAATCTAAGAGACGTTCAAACTTGTAGAGAATTTTTGGTGAGTGTATTTAAGCCAAACTGACACTTGCTAGGAAGCAAAATCTCAACTGATTGATTGAGAAATATTCCCTCCTCAGAATGGCAGTTTTGCAGTTTATTTTATACATCACAATCAAAAGAGGAGGCGGAAGGGGATTACAAGAAACCCACCGGTGATAGAATAGGGAGGTGGGAGGAAGCAAAGTGGGGAAATAGCTGGGATTGGATAAAAAGCAAAGTGATACACACATACAGGTGGGTAAGGGATAGTTCACAGTTAACAATTAACATAATGACAAAAACAAAGAGGGTATCTGTGGTCTCTGGTTCCCTGTCTGTGCTTTAACAGGTCCGGAAAAAGGAAATCTGACATTCCAAAGGTATGTTTTCATAGATGCAAGAAGACAACAGATGGGCTCAGTTAAGGTTAGGACCGACCTTTGTTAGGGGAAAATACCAGCCTAAGACATGATGACATGCCATGAACTGTTTTAGTTAGAAAGTTTTCCTTTCAGAGCGTCTCATGTGGTTACTTTAGGTCTCTGGGTTTGTAAGGCCACCACGCGGGCCTCCCTGGAGCTTGTCAGTAGGCAGCCCCTTTTCTTTCATATCACAGTGTTATGCAATCATCATAGCTACTAATTTGGGGATATTTTCATCACCCCATAAAACCTCTTACCTATTAGCACTCCATCTCCCCTGCCCCGGGCAGCCACTAATCCACTTGGTGTCCGTAAAGACTTGTCTATTGTGTACATTTCATATAAATGGAATCATACAATATCAGCCTTTTATGACTTTTTCATTTAACATAATGTTTTCATGGTATATTTGTGCTTTAGAACATGTAAGCACTTTATTCCTTTCTGTTGCCAAATAAGAGTCCATTGCATAAACATATTACATTTTGCTTGAATGTTCACCAGCTGTCGGACATTTAGGTTTTTTCCATCTTTTTGTTATCATGAATAATGTTGCTGTTACCAGGCAAGACCTGGCCCTGAGTGGGTCTGCCTCAAGCCAGCTATAGTGTGTGGGTCCTTGACTTTGTGTAAGAAAGATTTCACAACACCAGTCCAGTTCACCATGAGGATACATTTATTAAAGCTAGGGACAATGAAACAAGGAAGGGCTTAGCATAGAGGAAGCAATAGGAGAGCTTTGGCTTGCCTGCTTTAACTTGCTGGGAAGTCAGAGAAGAGCAGACAGATTCAGGGGATTGGCCTGAGACAAGCTACCAGATGCCCATTGCCTTAGAGTTTGGGAGACACATGCCTATGAAGAAAGAATTGAGGGTGGGGGAAAAGAAAGGAACAGAAATGGCACCAGCTGCTCCCCAGAGGGAGAGCACATGCATGCTGGGTTCTTTGTCTGGAGGCTTTTATTTCTTTCTTAAGGGCCGGAATCTTAGGGGAGGTCTCTGGGACTGTTTTCAGCAGAATGTTCATCAGTTCTCCAGGTGTGCCCTTTTAGAGTCCTGGTTTCCATTGATTGGTCAGTGACAGGGCTAGGGATCTTTAATCACTGCTGTTGGTCCTGGCACCACCCACTTGGCTTGGCTGCTTTTCTGGGCCTGGAGCTGAAACACAACTGAGGCCTAGATGTCATCTCCAAGGAGCAAAGGCCAGGGGAGAAGAGGTTACCCTGGGGGTGAATTTCTTATTTTCCCAGTTTTGCCCCCTGCCAGGCATGTGGGCCTTCTGCCCTGGTGACCATCTGTACCTGGCTATAAATTGCTCAGTCATTGTACTCAGCTGTCTCAGTTGCCCTGTTCTACTTGCAAAAGAATGTTCCCAGCTTCTCACTGTCCTGTCTCACTACTATTAACATTCATGTACACATTTTTTTTGTGAACATATGTTTTCTTTCCTTTTGGATATACACCTGGTAGTGGAATTTGCTGAGTCACGTGTTAATGCAATGCTTAATATTTTGTCTTCATGTATTTTTTAAGTTATTTTCTCTGATTGATTTAAGCCTTTCCCTGTAATTCTCAATTGCTAAGGACAAATCTTCACAAACGGTATATTTACAAAAATACTTCTATTGGTAAGTAACATAAACCCAAACTAAAGTGATTTGATTAGTAATGGCCATGCTGTCTCCAGAGTTGTTTAACAGAGCTACTCAGAAACATCAATAATCAAAGTTCTTTTCACAATCTACTATGCCATTACTCCTTAATCTTGCAAAATGACTGGAATAGCTCAGGGTGTCTCCTCATATCAATGTTAAAAGTCAAAAAATGAACTGTTCATTAAAATTATGATAAAAGCACATAACATGAATCCCATAAGTACCTCAGACCCTTCACTGTGTTATTCCTTTTGTTTTTGCTCCTCTGACTAGATAATTCCCAGTGATCTGTCTTTGAGATCACTGATTCTTTCTTCTGCTTGATCAAATTGAAGTTGAACCCCTCTACTGAATATTTTTATTCCAGTTATGGCATTCTTCAGCTTCAACATTTCTGCTTGGTTCTTTTTTGTATCTTCTTTTTGTTGAAATTCTCATTTCATTCATGCATTGTGCTCCTGAGCTAATTGAACATCTTTTTACTGGTTATTTTGAGTTCTTTCTCAGGTAATTCAAATACCTCCATTTCTATAGGGTCAGTTTCTGTTGATTTACTTCGTTTCTTTGTTTGGCTCTTTTTTGGTTGGTTTTGTTCTGTTTCTCATGTTCCTGGTAACACTGAGTTGGGATCCTCATATTCGAAAAAACAATCACCTCTTCCATTCTTTTTGAACTGGCTTCATATAGAGCAAGACCTTCAACAATTACTCTGGCTAGAGGTTCTAGAGACTTCTCAAACCTTTTCTGTGGATGTCCCTTCTCTGGATTTGTATGTGTAGACTCCTAATTAAAAGGATTTGAAGATTTCTTTTCTGGAGCTCATACTCTCTTGCTCCCTCTGGTGTCTGTTGTATAAGAAAGCAGCAGGACACCACCCAGCTCCTTTTTGTTCTCAGTAGCCCCCAGGCATTTGGATTATGCCATTTCTCACACATTCTATGATTTTGTGAAAGAAATAACACATAGGGTAGCGAGAGTATTCCAGTCATCAGATCACTCTCCTATTACTGGGGTTCCTGTTGGACCATAGGACAACCCTCTAGACACAATCTCTGAGCATCATAGTGTGCTTGTTTGACCCAAGAATGGGACAGAGAGTCTAAAATCAGAATACCCCATTTGAATGGTACTATCAGCCCTGAGTCATTCAGCAACTGAAGAGGGGTTTAGACATTTGGAGGAAGGTACTCTAAAGTAGAGCCCAGGGAGTGAACCCCATTTGCCCATAGATAAAGGGAGTACTGGGGATCTGAGTTGGTTTAGAGAACAGAGAATGGCCCTTGGGGACAAGAAGAGCACAGCGAAAAGGGTTGTCAAAGGACTGACTTGCGACACTTCAGGGCAGGGATGGTAACAGATTTCATCTTGAGGATAAATTATAACTAATTGATTATGGCCACCTGGAATTCTATGTGGAAGATGCTGAAGCCAAATCTAGACTCCATAGCTCAAGGCCATGATCAGAAAATAATTCTGCTCTGAGTACAGAATAAGGGATGGGGGAGACTGATGTCAGATGTTTGCCATTCCGAATGGAAAGATTGTCTCTAACCCCTCCACCTGGGATCTGTGCAAAGGCTTACAAATATAATCTCACTGGTATTCACTGATATGTATTTAAATATTCAAAAGGAAGTTTGAATATTCTAGAGCCATAAACTGCTAATGATGAAATTGAAGTTGCTAGTGATGGAGTTGAAATACAGGATTACACTTACTTGTGCAGTGTGTATGCAAGTATGAGAGAGAGAGAGAGAAAGAGAGAGAGAGCTGGGAAGTAGGAAATGTGACTGGAATGAAAATGAAAGATTGATTTGACAAATCATCTCCTTTTGTTCCCTTGCACACCTGACTGCCATCCCTGAATATATGGCCAAAGTGCCAACAGGCTGTGACACTGCCAACATCAATTTCATCCCCTGAGAGTTGACTGAGAAGAGTTTGTCAGGAAGACCTTCACTGAGGCTGTGTCTGGGCCGACCCTGACAGAAAAGGGAAGTTCTCTTCACAGGAAATGTCATTGCCCGGGTCAATTTAGCGAAGCAGAAGCTTATCAAGCATACAAAGCATACTTTCTTAGTTAAGTCCTGGCATAAATAGAAGTAGGATACAAGCTAAAGGACCATTCAGTGAGCTGCAGGGTTCCACTTATATTTTTTATTAGTTGTAGTGATAAAGTATTTACTAAGGAAATGCTCTGCCATGTAACATTTTTAATAAACCTGAAAAGGTATCTTATGAGACAAAAATACGTTGGCTTTCAGAGTTAACATGCGCTCTTAGCCTCATACATTCTGCTCCATTTAAATCCTAAAGTAAGCACAACACTCACGTAACTAGTAAATAAAAACTGAAAAGTCTTCTGGGTGTTTTCCCAGAAAGTCAAGTGTATTTTTCATCAATAGCACTTTTCACTGTTCCTCCCACTATTACTCTCCACAGCTAAGATAAAGTGGAAAGCATAGGTCACCTTCACCATAGCTTGTTATTCAACACATAACTAACAACTGAGATTCCCAAATGATTCAAGTTTAGTGAATGTTCTCCTCCACCCGCCCCCAGTTTCCCGTATAGGTTGGCCCTGGGCCTGAGATCTCCACAGCTGCATTAGAGTCTTAAATATGGCAAAGTCTCTAGAATATAGGTCCATAGAGTAAGGGAAGTAAGGACACCTGAGGGAAATGTTAGCTATGAGCCAAAGATGTAGTTCAAACTCAAGTTGTAAGTCTGAAGGGGGCCTAGCAATGATGAAGAGTCTGAACGTGTTGGTGACCAAGAGGAGCTGAGAAGGTGGAAGGTTCCAGTAGGTGTAAGGGGCTGATGAGCAACCTGTCATGGGAGCTCTGGGTCCAGTTACTGCTACCTAGGGCAGAGGATGCCTGGCCGGACAACTCCAGAGTAGACAAATGCAATAGATTTCTTTTTTCCTTTCTTTTTTTTTTTTTACTATGATGATTCCAATTTGCTTAATCTTTCACTTTCTGTAAAAGACTAGAAGAAAGAAAAAAAGCTGTCATAATTTTAGCTGAAATTTTTAGATTCTACTTTCTGTACACTAATGGCCTAACATATTATTTTATCTCTTAGGAAGGGCTCTGAGGAAAGAAACTATTTCTCTTTAAGAAAATCAATAAGCCTTGATTGGGTAGGGAGAAAATCTAAGAAAGAGATATTAAAATAGTTGCATAATAATTAACAAGCAACATGGGCATTCAACAAAGCTCAGGAAGCAGAAGATGGGAGAAGCAAAAAGTTACTAGGTAGAAACTAAAGACACAATTTGGCATAAATGCTTCATTCCCTTTTAAGAACAGACAAATCTAAACTCCAATTTAATACCATTTGATTCCATACTATAATTCCTTGTCTCCCCTGTTCCTCACCATTATCCACAAATCTCCAGTAAATGATTATTCCACGCCCTGCTGGGGGCACTTTTAGGTTGGATCATCACGTTCCCAGGTTGTGACCCACACTGACATCTGAGAGTATAGCAGGAAGAGGGAAACTGAAGTAAGACTATTCCACAGAAGCTGGGGATCTGTTCCAGGGGAAGTTAGGAAAAGCGTCAGTTTTTGAGAATTTACAGAATTCTGTTGGAAAGGGCATTGCATTTTTCTTAGCAAATAGGTATGTGTTCAAGCTAGTTTTACCTAGAGGTAGCATTCTGTATATACTATTCAGAGTGATTTAACAAATGAGTTCTGAGATAGTGAATAAATCACCCTGGGATTTCTTGAGTTCTCAGGGAACAGCACGGTATAACAGGAGTTTTCAGCTTTAGAGTGCTGAAGCTCTCTGAGAGAAAGGGGAGGAACAGCTGGTGTACCAGCTGAAATGCATGTGCTCTCTAAGCCCTCTTTCATCATGTTGGAGTACTAAGTGAAGCACCATTTTTTTAGAAGAAAAAATATAGTAGTCCTTCTTCATAGTTTAAGAAACAAGTCACCTTGAGGCAGCTTTTTATTAAATGGGGAAGAATTGCTTGAGCAGTATGAGGTCCATAAAGATTGCTGGGCTAAGAGAAGTCGAGCCCAGCTTTCCGAAAGGGAGTTCAGTTGCACAAAGTCTTTGGGCAAGGGGAACCAGACAACAATGTCAAGACATGTTCATTCGGGCTTACCCTTCATAGGGCAAGTGGAGATGTGAGCTATTCATTTGAAAAGTAAAATAATTAAAGGTGTTTGCAGCCCAAGCTGGTGGAGAGGATCTCACCTCCATTCAGTGCTCTTGGTGATGTGCCATTATGGAAGCAGACGGGTTTTTCAATACGTGTTATTTCTTTTGCATGTGGCGGGAGAAAAATAGAAAGACACTTATAGTGTATAAGGAACTTTGGAGCAAAACAACCAAAATCCAAATCCAGTCTTGCTCTATATCCTAGCCTTGGGATTTAATCTCCCTCAGCTTCAGTTGACTTCTCTGCATTACCGAAGCAGTAATGCCCACCTTGTATGACTTTGGGAAGGATAAATTAGAACGAGTTAACATATGTAGATGAGTCAGCCTCTGATATTGGGCCTTTCAGGGGCTTATAATATATGCTAGTTCTTTCCATTCCTCAGTTCCAATTGGCATGGAAGAGGAAAATAAAAGAAGAAAAGAAAAATATAAATTGTTCCTTTGTCACTCCTGTGTTCAGTCCTGTATGTTAGAGTTGAGATTCAGTCTGAATTATCAATATTTACAACCAAAGCAATGATGAATCTTTTTTCTCTTTGGAAAAATTCAGTAGTATATTGCCAATACCAGATCACTCATTATTTATGTCATATACTTAGCCTAACTATCCAGTTTAATTATAGTATTGTCCCTTATTTGATGGATGCAAAGACATTTCACATAGGTTCTCTCTTATTCCCTCTCATCACAAATAAACAATGTCATAATATGCTTATCTTAACCATTTTACAACATCCCCATTCTTCCCTTTTAGCTACTGTACTGATCTAGGGATCTGTGGTTTGCAAAAGTTTGTCTGCATAATAATCACCCAAAGATTATTTAAAAAGCATATTTCCAGGCCCCACTTCATATATTCTGGTTCTATAGGTATGGGAGAAGACCAGAAAATGGCTTTTAATAAAGCATCTTCACTCATTCTGAGACAGGCGGTCTTGGTCACTCTGAAAGATATAGCTAGGACTGCCAGAGGACCATAGTACTGAAACATAATCCCATTTTCCCCAAATTAGTCTGCTCCTCAGTTTTAAATTTTTGAGTCAATTTCCCTAAAATTGAGCAACTAATTTACATAATTATGTTAATTGGAAGAAAACTAAGGAAGGAAAGCTCTAGTCTGACACATATTTTGCAGATGAAAAAACTGAGCCTCATTAAGGGAAACTAATAAGTACTTAAGAACTCACAACTACTTTATTCTGAAAGTTTCTAAGCTAAGACTGCTCCATTGTCCTTCCCACATGAGCACGGCATCTTGACATCCATTCTGCAATGAATTCCTTCGGAGTAGCTGTGTACGTGCTTTGTGTGTGCATGCTTCTAAATATGAAATCTTCTCCAGACAAGTTTAAAACATTAAAACTAATTAAACTTCAACAATTTAAAATGCACTCTAATCATATAAAAATTCCTTGTTCTGTGCCAAATATAGCTTTCAAATAATTTATTTCACATGAATTTTCATTGTTTTCTCAACATGACAAAGTTAAATTGGGGAAACTTATTGAAGAAAAGATAAAAACCCAATGGAACAGTGAATTTTCAACTTAGTTTTAGAAACATTGAATGTGTGATACTCTAAAACTCTGTCTACCCTACTTCAGGTAGGTCCTTGAACAAAAATCACTGTCATGGTTCATTACATTTCTGTTTAAAGATTCAACTCTTTTTCTGCAAGCAAAATCTGTGATTAGCAGTAGGATAGGAAACTCAAAGGAAAACATACATATATTAATTTTCTCCCCCTTAGGAATATGTCCTTGGTCTCATGCAGAAAGAAATGCTGGGAAAGAAATTTTCTTAGGATTACTAACCTAGATTATAATAATTAACAAAACTTCAGTTATTGATGGTGTAATCTCCCAAATTCTGTTGAACCTATCAAATACTTTTATATCTGCTGAACATTTTATTTTTAATTCAGAGCATGGCCTATCACATATTGTTCAAAATCTGCTTCTTTATTTTATATTTTTAAATTTTTTTGTTTAATTAGTTATTTGCAGCCTCTCCCCTCCCCCCTCCCTTCCCCTCCCGTCCCACCCCCCCAGCCTCCCTCCTCCCCCTTAGTTCTGTCCATGTGTCCTCTACAGTGATTCCTGAAAACTCTAACAATAGACAGGGGAGAGCGGGGAGGGGACAATGGGGAGAAGAGTTTTCACAAAAATCTGCTTCTTTAATCTTAAATGACTCAGGTAAAAAGTTTCCCAATACTTATCTGTTCATCAGAAAAAAAAAATAGACTTAGGCTGCTATTGTTAATTTCTCCACAATTTCTACACTTTTTACCTAGTGTTAATTTTAAAAAAGTACTGAAATGCAACACAAAATGAACTGGCAAAATCACTGGAATTCCTACTGCTGTGAGTGATTTAATTCAGCTCAGATTTACTTGAAAATGCTTCTCAAACCTTATGAGAAAATAGTTTGCAGCCCCGTTCCCATTACCATAGCTCAGTATTTTTCCTGTCTATTAGTATTTTCACAAAGCATGCTCTTAGCTAAATATTCACAGTGGTGTCTTCTTTCTTTGCAGTTGAATCTTCTACTATTTTTATTTTAGATGTTCTGTTCAGTATTTCTAAGTTACTATCTGTAGACACTTGTATGTCATTTTTTTTAAGATTTTATTTATTTATTTTCAGAGAGAGGAGAAGGGAGAGAGAAAGAGCAATGTATGGTTGCCTCTCACATGGCCCTCACTGGGGACCTGGCCTGCAACCCAGGCATGTGCCCCGACTGGGAATCTAACCGGGACCTTTTGGTTCCCAGCCCACGCTCAATCCACTGAGCTACACCAGCCAGGCTGTATGTCTTTTTTTATTTTGTTTTTTAATTATTTACTCTCTCTGCCTGTTGTGGTTTCATTTTTTGAATTTATCTAGAGATTTTTAGTTAAGAAAAATCTGGTCTCAAGTACTTAAGTGATGCAAACTTTTTTTAATCCATTAGAAGACCCTTATAAGAAGAAAGTAAAGTGTGTTCATTAAAGTAAAAATAAGGAAGAATTGAATTCTAGCCAAACAAATGGAGAATAATATATTCTAAAACATGAGGGGAATGTAATGTTTAATATTAGAACATACCACAGAAATATGTGGAAAATCCTGAAAATGTATATTTGTATATTTTAAACAAGTTCAGTAATATATCTTAATTACTATTTGATTACCCTAAGGCTTCTAGACTTGTTCTAAACAAAACTGTCTTCACTTTTTACAAACAAGTTATCTTCCTACACTGTTGATTTAATTTCTAATAGATAAAGGTGGTTTCAAACATGGAAATCCATGGCAGTCCAGTTAAAGAAGCATTTTGTTCCCATTACTAATTGCAAAATCTTCTGCTTGTTCAATAGATAAGATTATGAGAATATTGCCTCATTATTTAAGCCTTCAATTAACTCTAGCTTCATACACTTCAGAGACTATAAAGAACAATATTCAATAAACCCCCATCGTTCCCAAATTAAAATTTCACAAGAAAATAATGGGTCCTATTGGGGAGTCATAGTGAAAAATAAAAAAATATGTAAAATAAAGGAATAAAAAAAGAAAGAAAACTACCCATAAAACCAAAAGCTTTAAAAGGAGAAAAGTCACTACTAGGTAAATGTGGATAGTCAAGCATTAGAATAACTACCCCAGTTTCCTTTTAAAGAAAGGAAATTCTGAGCAGAATTAATTCTAGCATATGTTCAACCTTGTTTCCTAGAACTCTCCCTTGGGATGAGCTCCAGTTGGCCATTACAGTACTGTTTTGTAATGGATTCTTTATTGGTTCCTTCCCTAACTCACTTCTTCACTTCCTCACCAATGTTCTTTGTGATCACCTCCCATGTCTCAGAACATGCTTCACAGGGAATCCAAAAAATGACACAGCCTCAAAATCTACTTGACGTTACATATTCCCACCCCTCCTCCTCAAAAATATCCATCGTGTCCCTAAGCTCCTTGGGCCAATGATTGCTAGTGCAGACCCACGCGAAAAGTAGCCAATTCTTTATGTTCTCCCCACAACCTACACTTGCCCCTCCTGTAATCATGTTTCTAAGACTCTTATCTTTGCTGAGAAACTGAAAAAATAGATTAGGCCATGATGTTCAGATGCAGCTTGTTTTGCTAGAAATAACATAATAGGAAAATAAAAAAATCTTGTACTAACTTTATAATTCACTACTTTGGTACTCTCAGTCAAATAACGCTTTCAGGTTCAAGTTTTTCATCAATGAAATGAAGATAATAATATCTGACTACTGCAGTTAGGTATAGGGTATAAAAGTTTCTGAATATTGGAAAACTCAGTGCGAATAAGACACCACATTCAAGCTTCCCATCTCAAAAGTTGCTTTTAATGACAGTATGGCCTAGCCTAGCGTTTCAAAGCTCAGACCTTCAAGAGTAAAGACAAATATGGGGATACTAAGAGCCTGGCTGATAGAAGTAAAAATGGGTACATTCTAAACAAGCAATCTAGGAGATTTAGTCAAACTAAATACATGCATATTTATGATTAAACAATCCTGAGTATATATTCCAGAGAAATGCTCACCAAGGTGCACAGAGAGGCATATGCAAGGACATACATCACAACTGTTCCTGGCAGACAGAAGCTACCCGAGATACCACGCCTGGGGCTGGTGAGTAGGTAAAATGTGATGAGGGCACACTAGGCAGTTGTAAGGAAGCACCCCACTAGACATTTACAGAGCAATGGGGATAGAATACGAACACCATAGTGCTGAGTGAAAAGAGAGAAAAAGTGGAATATAAACAATAATGCCATTTACATTTATTAAATATATGTGTCAACAAAAGCAATGCACATCTTCAAAACATATATCCGTAAAGAATATACATTAAACACATCCAAATGTATGCCTACACAAGGTCCTAGAACATATACAAACCCACCCACCTGGGAATCAGCACCAGAAGGGTCCAATTTGATTGTTGGTAGCAGGGAAAGTCACTGAAAGCCGGCCAAGAGCCAAGCAAGCAGCATTGTTCCCTCTTGGACCCCTCCCCAACATATAGCACCATGGTGCAGTGACTTGGGTTGCCCAGCCCTGGCAAATACCTTAAGCTCCACCCTTTACAATGTAACAGGTGCACCGAGAAAAAGAAATATGGCCTAAATGAAAGAACGGATCAAAGTTCCAAAAATAGAACTAAGCAATGAAGAGCTAGCCAAGCTATCAGATGTAGAGTTCAAAACACTGGTAATCAGGATGCTCACAGAAATGGTTAAGGATGGTAGCAAAATAGAGGGAAAAGTGAAGGCTATGCAAATTGAAATAAAGAAAAATACACAGGGAACCAACAGTGAAGGGAAAGAAACCAGGACTCAAATCAACAATTTGGAGAGGAAGTAAGAAATAAACATTCAACCTGAACAGAACGAAGAAACAAGAATTCAAACAAACGAGAGAGGCTTAGGAACCTCTGGGGCAATTTTAAACATTCCAACATCTGAATCATGAGGGTACCAGAAGGAGAAGAGGAAGAGTAAGAAATTGAAAATTTATTTGAAAAGGTAATGAAGAAAAACTTCCCCAATCTGGCAAACGAGATAGATTTCTGGGAAGTCCAGAAAGTTCAGAGAGTCCTGAAGAAGTTGGAACCAAGGAAGCATACATTAAGATACATCATAATTATATTACTCAAGATTAAAGATAAGAAGAGAATGTTAAAAGCAGCAAAAGAAAATGAGACAGTAACCTACAAAGGAATTCCATAAGACTCTCAGCTGATTTCTCAAAAGAAATCTTACAGGCAAGAAGGGGCTGGAAAGGAGTATTCAAAGTCATGAAAGGCAAGGACCTCCATCCAAGATCATTTTATTCAGCAAAGCTATCATTTAGAATGGATGGGAAGATAAAGTGCTTCCCAGAAAAGGTCAAGTTCAAGGAGTTCATCATCACCACGCCCTTCTTATATGCAATGTTAAAGGGGCTTATCTAAGAAAAAGAAGATAATCAAAAATATGAACAGTAAGATGACAACAAACTCACAACTATCAATAACTGAACCTAAAGCAAAAACAAAAACTAAGCAAACAACTAGAACAGGAACAGAATTACAGAAGTGGAGATCACATGGAGGGTTATCAGCAGGGGCAGAGGGAGGGGGGAGAATTGATGAAGGGTACAGGGAATAAGAAGCATAAATGGTAGGTACAAATTAGACAGGGGGAGGTTAAGAATGGTATAGGAAATGGAGAAGCCAAAGGACTTATATGTATGACCCATGGGCATGAACTAAGAGGAGGGAATGCTGGTAGGAGGGGAGGTGAAGGGCAGAGGGGAATAAAGTGGGGAAAAATGGGACAACTGTTCTAGCATAATCAATAAAATATACTTTAAAAAAAGTATGTCAACAGCAGGGGAAGGGAAGATAGCAATTGTTATAAAAGATCATTCAATCAATCATCTAATCAAACTATACAGTAGAGGGTCCTTTCCCAAACTGATAACAGCAACCTGGCATGAGCAGGGGAATGTGATCAACTCAACCTTTTTTACTCAAGGTCAAAAAACGAATGAATGAGTAATTGAATAAAAAGTTTGGATTTGGAGTCTGATTTGATTTGAATTCTACCTGTACCACTTACTAGCTTTATTCAATCTATTGGAGCCTGTTCTTAGAAACATTAAATGTGAATAATAATATTCATAGGCATATTGTGAAGGTTCAAGTAAATTCACGTGAAGCACTTGGTGTGGCGCCTGGCACATGATAAGAGCACAGGTGTCACAGAACAGCAAGTGGGGTCCTGCTGCCCAGTGCCACCCTCTAGGCAAAATTCCAGAGGCAAAGGTTTGGTGATAAGGGAAACAAGTCTTTATTCAAAAGCTTCGCAATTTTAGAGTAACAGCTTTCCAGATGTATCAGTCGCTTAAGCCTATCATATAAGGCTAAAATCTTGAACTCTTTAGTTATAGCTTAAATCACTTAAGCTATCAATTAAGGCTAAACTCTTTGACACCTCGGTTCTCCTATCATTTCCTTCCATTAGTTTTAATTATATTATTTCTATAGGGTTAGTTTACAAGCTAAAACATAAGATACAAAAGCCACACAATGCTGGAAGAATGGCAGGATTCTGCCTCAGAGTTCGTCCCCTTTAGAATCCCCAAAGAATAACACTGCCACCCTCTGCCAGGCCAGCCCCATCCTAGGCGGCGCCTGGAACTCCTTTCCACCCAAAATACTGTCTGTTAGGAAACCCAAGCAGCTGCGGAACAATTATCATCCAGGCATCCTCGAGGAAGAAGAGCCAGCCCCTTCGTATTTCAAATCTTCTCACCCATAATTCCATGCACTCTGAAGGCATTCAGCTGCACAGTCAATCCCTTCCTAGGCTGTTTACCATTGCTCGGGCAACCTCCCTATGGCCCCTCCCTACTCCTCCCCAGTGATCTGATCAGACCTCTCTGTATCACAGGGAATACTAGAAATTTTATCAATAATCTAAGGTGATGATTCACACAATTTAGCAGGCTGATGGAGAAGTTTTATTCGGGGGAAGAGAGATGAGCAGAGAACTTTACTAAGACTGGATGGCTCTTCACCCACTAATTGAGAAGATGATGAGAATTTTGCATTTCCTGGTACCTACTGATGACTGGCAATGAAACATCCCAAAATGATGGGTAGAGAATGAAGGAGGACAGTCACTCTTCTGTAGGCATCTCTTTCTGCTTTTCCCTGAGCGCGGCGATGGGGCGATAAAGCAGTGGTCTGCGGGAGCTATGACTCAGACAGAGTTGACTTCAGGGGGAACACGGGTTATGTGCAGAGGGTAAGTAAGCGAGCCATCACTAAGTCCCCTCTGCTACCAGGAGCGCACTGTCAGAAGTGCAGGGGATTCTTCCTTAGAGTGCCTTGTCCCAGGCCTCCAGGCTGGGCAGGCTACTGCAGTGATGACTGGGCAAAACTGAGCAGGGACAGGACGTGCGCATCAGGTGTGCTGGCAGGGGGGCTCCTGGGACTGTCATCACAGCGTGGGTTTGCCCCATGGTCTTCGCTAATCACAGGATTTCGAGCACAGGCGGACTCTGAGAGAGCCTTCACAGGAATGATGGGGCACTGTCGGAGACACTGCCATGCACGATGCTCAGCATCAGCGGCCACGCCCCCCCCCCGCCCCCACCGCTACGTAGCCTGTCCTTACAGCGCCGACCCAACAGAGCAGGAAAACAGTGTTTTGCAAAATACCAACTTCCTCACGTCTAAGATCTCCCAATGAATCCCTCAGGATTAATGTCTCTGGAAAGCAAGCAGAGACTCTTTTTTTTTTTTTTTAAAGCTGTTCTTTTTCTTTACATGTGGAAAAAAAAAAGAAGAAGAAAGAAAAAGCAAAAGGGGAATAAAGCCTGATTCAGTAAGTAAGGTATACATTAAATAAAACATGTAGAAAAACAGTCACAACCATTGTTCTATTTTCCCACAATTCTTCTTTATTTTACTTCCAAATACAGGGGCACCTTAGTATTGCTGTCGGCTTAACAGAAGGCATTAAAGACTCTACGAGTGGTGCGAGAAGCTGTAAGTAAATCTGGGTGTTATTGAGTACTGAAATGTTATACACGTGCAAGAAACTTTTTTTCAGTTCTGCTGCTGCACTGCTAATGGGAACACTAATACTGAAAAAGTAAAAGTTAAATCTAGTAAATGATTAGCACCAGCATTACAAAACTCTTTAGCGCAGCCTGGGTTTTTAGCTTCTGCTCCAACTTCATTGCTGCAAAATAAGAAAAAATAGCAGTCAAGTGATGAAGATAAATATTTATTTTTTAAAAAATACACCCCAAAACTTGTACATTAACATTTAGGCATACCATTTCATATTTTTAGAAAATGGTTTAGAATAAAAAAAAATTATTTTTTTCTCTGATAGCTGTTTCCATGTTACACAATTAATGGCATAATAAGGATACACCGCTTAGCTTCACATCGGACTCTGATCTCTTGAGAGCCCAGGAGAGCCGACCTGGCCTCCTGCAGAGGGTCACGACAGGGCCAGGAACAGCATCGCCACACACCACGTCCCACCCACAGCCCCTCACCTCTCCACCACTTGGCAGCTGCCTTCCCTATCTTTTAGCATTTACTGCATCATTCCCTAAAACATAACTAGAAAACAAGAGGGGAAAGTGAACTGAATTAAAGTGAACTGAACTGGATTGAATTAAGTCCCATCGTTTACAAAATGAAACACTACAAAAGACTTCTTGCCTTTTTTTCATATATTGATTCAATTGGCTTTATAATGTAGTTATGTAGTAGGACAGTGATTCTAATAATGTATTTATCCACCCAATCTCTATGTGTTTCTATTTGATAGTGGTTGCCTGTCTGGAACAGATAAGATAAATGTAATTGAATAGAAATGGGTATGAGCCCATCGTATAATTCAAGACAAAAGTATAAAAGAAGTATTGGACATGAGGCCCAAAGAGAAATTTAATTCTAAAACATTGCTCTGCTAGAATGTAATAGAATGACACCAATGGAAGGAAATGACCTAAACTTCATTTCAGGTGCCAATTCATGGCTGACAATGGAGCATTCCAAAATGGCAGGTGGAGAAGCACAGAGGTCAGTTGTTCTTTGAAGGCAACTCTCCTGCTTTGCCTTGGGCTGAGGCACAGCGTGAAGAGCAGGGGCCTGAAAGCGCCGGCTGGGAGAAGAACACGCGCTGTGTGCAAGGGGTGAGTAAAGCAGGCGGGAAACCTGACAACGGCAGGGCCAGTGGCGGCCTGGGATTGTCAGACATTGATACATTCTGTCTCATTGCAGCAGAAAGTGCATTTGTTAGACAACCAAGAGGAGTTAGAGAAAGAGCTGCTAAAACAAAGGGGTAGCTCCATTACTGATTTGTTCTGGCCCAAGAAAATGAACAGTCATGAAATAAGCGAGTTGTAGCTTTCACCACCTGGGATTCTCTGAAGCTTTAAATGAAAAGAGGAAATGACAAAATTACACCTCCTCTTGTTCCTTCTAACAAATAAAAACCACAATTTATTTAGATTTTCCTGAAAATACCAACATTTGTTAGCTAGTATTACAAGAGATTTAAAGAAATCATCATGATTTGACTAATTATTAAGTGTTATATATTTTATATGCTAAGCAGTTTATATGCATTAATGTAGATCTTCACCTTAATCCTTTGATCTCATTTTACAGAGAATTAAATTGAGGCTGGAAAAGATTACATATCATGCTCAAGGCCACAGTATTTGAAATTGAGCCCTAGTCTTTTCATGTTTTCTATTTGTTTTCGTTGTTCTTGTAATCATTAGTTCGTCTTAGCAACACTTAAAACATAT
>PVJI01023692.1:0-23021 GCA_004026765.1 Micronycteris hirsuta
CAACACTGTGGACAGAACGGTTTAAATCAACAGGATGCCTTCTCTCCCAGGCCCAGAGGCTAGATGTCCAAAATCAAGTGCTGACGGGGCCATGGTCCCTTGGAAGTACCCGGGGAAGAATCCTTCCCTTCTTTCTTTCCTAGCTTCTGGTGGTGGCTGGCCACACTTGGCATTCCTTGGCCTACCGCTGCCTCAGTCCAACCTCTGCCTCTCGTCACGTGGCATTCTCCCTGGGCGACTGCACCCAAATTGCCCTGGTTCTTTTCTTTATACTTTCTACACTTTTATATATGTGTATATCTATACAGATATGTGAATAATATAATTTTTAAAAAAATAAAATCAAATTCTATGTGCTACCTGGTGCTTTTACTATTGTGCTTTTTTACTATTATTTTGTGAACCTGTCTCCAAGTCAATAAATATATATTTATAGCATGTGTAATGAGAGCAGAATGTTTCACCATATGAACGTACCATACTCTTATTTTATGGTACAAATGCATTTACCAAACCCTTATTATTGACCATATTCTGATATTTTTATTGATAGAGACAATGTTGTGAAGAGCTTCTGGAACATACCTTGTTATGAACCTTCCTGAATATTTCCTTAAAAATGAAATGGCTGCATCAAAGGTTATGAATGTTTTTAAGAACTTAACTAAATCCTTCCAAATCCACCTTTACCCCATTCCAAACCATGGGTCCAGCTTACATTTTCCTTTCTCCATTCACTAACCAATACATGGCATGATCCTTTTTAATCCTGACCAACATCATAGGTGAAAACTGGTATCTTGCTTTTGTTTATTATTTTCTTTTAGGTGGCCTTCTCTTATTGGCTAAGGGCCCACCCTGACCCACCCTCTCAGGACAACGTAACTGACTTACATCTACAAAGATCCTAGTTCCAAATAAGAAAACCTTTCAGGGGTTGGGACTTGAGCATATCTGAGGGGAGGGGCTGGTATGCAATGCAACCCACAGCAGGGCCCATAGAAGCCCAAACAAATCAATTCCATGTTTTGAGCTCTCTTGCCTGTGGCCCCAGCACTGAGCCAGGCCCTCCCTCCTCAGCTATGAGGGGCTGAGCTGACTCAGAGGCTGGCTACGGAGAGGCAGGATGGGTCCCCTTTGATCCTCCTTCTCCCCCTTGGACCATGAGTCTTGTTTGCAGTATCTGTGCTCCAGACCAAATCAATCAGATTCTGTCTTATCAGGTCCAAACACCCGGGGTTCCTCAGTGATTCAAATGAGCAGACGGGATTAAGAAGCGGGGTCTTGGCGCTTACCTTCACTAAACCACTGGTTCAAGAGAAACAGTAAGTCATGCAGCCAATTGGCCCGCCTCTCCTTCCCTCACTTCCCCTCAGACCCCTGCCCTATAGGCTTCATGAAAGACATTCCTTTTTTGTCTGTCTTGATCACCACTTATTCACAGTGCCTAGATTGGTGGCTGACTCACAGCAGCTGCTCGATACAAGTTTGTTAAATGAATGAGTGAGCGAATGAATGAATGAGCCACTGAGTGAACAAATGGACATAGGGACTATGAAGGGCATTTCAGGAGGAGACAAAGCCACATCAGGAAAGTAAGTTGAATCCTGCCATCCATCTGAGAGCTCACAATCCAGAAGGTGGGATGAAACCGCCCAACTCACTAGCCCATAACTCCAGTAAGAACATATTAAGTCTACATGATTGCTAGTCTACAGAGGAGGAGTGTGACAAGTGATGGGGGTGACCAGGAAGGCAAAACGGTGTCTGTGCTTGGCTTTGGAGGGTGTGTCTAAGTAGAAATGGAGCAAAAGCAGCATTCGAGGTGCTGATAAGGGCGGTAAGAGCTTTGGGGGCTGCTGAGAGGAAGGAGGGGCTGGAGCACATGCTTCAGGCAGGCAGGCAGTGAGATGCAGCTTCTACGGGGTGAGCCAGCAGGCGGGAGGGCCCTGCCAGCCAGGTGAAGCCATCCAGTTGGTAACGGGAAGTCACAGGTGGCCTGGAGCAGAGGAATGATGGTGAAAACAGAATTACTGAAGAGTCAGCTGCCTGTGGCGTGTGGGAGAACAGCAACCTGACACCCATCTCTGCTCCAGCCCAGCTACAAACTCAAGTTCACAGCTCAGAGGCCGAGCACTGGGGGTTGTTTGCTGAACCCTACTTGCTATTCAGAAACTCCTCACGAGCCATATTTTACAAGGCCCATGGCCTGAAATCAGGACTTCAATGCTGAGGGTTTTCAATAGATAGGAATTCCTTCCCCTCTTTCTCAGTCTATACAACCACTAAATCATTGCGATCACTTTGGCAAAGAAAGCTCCTAATTTCTCCAAGCCCTGCGTGACTCTCAGTAACATACCAATGCAGAGCTAAACAACTAACACGTGCAAAAGCGTCTAGGCGTGTATACTGTTCTCTCCCATTCCCAAGCTAGCACATAATCCAGGAACCCCCAAGCACACCCTTGTGGGGTGTCCCCAGGGAGTCCAGTCACTACTAGTATTTCTGGGGATCTCTGGGCACCAACCTGATGGTGAATGTAAATGAGGCTTCAAACTCTGAGCCCTAAGGCGGCCATCCAGATGACCTAGAACATGGTCAACATTAAAAAAAAATTACCACCAAAATGAAAATATAAAATTTTAAATAATTATAAAGAACACATAGAGAAACAATACTATCTAGGGCCCAGTTTGAGAAACAGAATCTCTATGCAATGTCGAAAACCAACCACAATATCTTCTATGGAACGAGCCCCCCTCCCCCATGGCTGCACCCGCCCCCAGAGCTCCAAATGCAGTTACTCTCCTCGGTGTAAGGGGCAACTTTTCTTTGAGCATCTTTGATTTTCCAGGTGCTCATCATGCATTTGAAACTACCGCTATCTTTGGGCTGAGATTGACGGCAGAGGTTAAATGTGTTCCCAGCAGGAATGTGTAGTGAGCAGACACGTTAATTACAGTAAAGAGGCACAGGTCTCACTCCCCAGTGTCAAGACGCTGACTCTTAGCCAAAAGGGAAAATTCTCAGATACAGGCATACCCTGGATTGGTTGCAGATCACCGCCATAAAGCAAGTTCGGTCACGTGCTGCATAAAACGACATTTCGGTCAACAACAGACCACATACATGAGGGTGGCCCCATAAGATCATCGTGGAGCTGAAAAATTCCTGTTGCCCGGTGACGACATAGCCATAGTCACATCAAAGCACAATTCCTGGCTCCCTTGTTTGTGGTGATGCTGGTGTAAACAAAGTATAGCACATGCAATTATGTGCAATACGTAAGAGTTGATCCTGATAATAAACAGTGGTGTTCCTGCTTTATGTATTTACTGGACTTTTTATTGTTATCTTTTACAGTGTACTATTTCTGCTCATAAAGGTTGGTGGGAGGCGTATGACGGCAGCAGCCTCATGCGCCGCGTTTACCGTAACTCTTGACGGCATCATTTCCCCTGGTGTTCGATTTAATCTCCTGTTGTTCTGAATGGCAGCGTGCTGCATGGGCTTGCAGCCCGGGCGCAAAGGCTTGACCTCTGCTTTGTGTCAGCACGCTCCCTGACATCCGCACAACGACGAAGTCACCCAGTGACGCACTTCTCACAACGCATCCCCGTTAAAAAGTGGCTATGACGGCACACATCCACCTCAGAGACATTGCAGGGTTGTCTTCAGGCCACCACAATAAAGTGAATATTGCACTAATGAGAGTCATAATCTTTTGGCTGGTGGAGCGTCTTGCCTTCTGTTTGTAAAAAAACAAAACAAAACACAACACCTGTGAAGTGCAATAAGGCCAGGTATGCCACTCCTCATGAAAGATGTACATGAGGCAGGCCTGGGACAGATTCTATCAAGAGGAAGCCCAAAACCAGGGGACAAAGCAAATGACTGAGGGAACCCAGGATCACTGCCTTTGAACAGGTCACTCACGTATGCCTTGTGCATTTCCTCCAGGATGTCTGAAAATGGAAACAGAAAATCAGCGTCCAGGCAGAAAGAAGGAGAAAGGAAAAATGCCCCAAACCTGAAGTTGTAAAGAGTATGAAACATGAGCTCTGCCTCTCGGGGTGGTCCAAAAAAGTCCCATGAAGCAGGGGAGGCAACTGTTCTTGCCCGATCAAAGGAAACATGCCAGTTCTGCGAGAGGGCCGAGCCTGCCCTTGACAGTGAGTTGTGGGAGTTAGGCCTCGTGTTTGACAGAACCAGGCTTCTCCTCCTGTGTTCTTTCATATGAGCCCTTCGTGGCAGGGCCAAGCTGGTCACTAAGACGGCCAGGCCACACCACACCCGTGAATCAGGCCCCCAATGCGTGGGAGGTGACAGCCCACACATCACTTTCTGGCTGAGCCAGAAAGAAAACAGGGGTTTGGGTGACTTCCCATCTCGTCTGTGTAACAGGAGTCTTCTTGACAAATGGCGAGAAGGCAGCCTTCTGGAAACAGCCCGTCTGTACCAAGGGCAAAACCTCGTCAGCTGTTTGCAGAGGGACGCTCAGGACTTAAGATCCCTATCAGGCCAACCTCATGCTCTCTGCGAACACGTTCCAGAGAGTGGATTTCGGGGTGCCTTCCGTCTCCAAAATGCCAGGGGGAAATTACTCAATGGTTCCGTCCATCTGTCTAGGGTGGCTGGCCCCATCACACACCCCTCCCCACTCCAGCACAGACGGCCCCACACCAGACAGGATGTGGCTGTGGGCAAGAGCTAAATGTGAAAAGGGTTGTTTGCAGAGCAGCAGAAAGCTGACCAATCGTGCGGCCAGTCCCCTAGGCAGCAGATAACAGAAGGCCAGAGGCCACCCCAGAATGCAGCCTCCAGTTAATCCCCGCTAATTGTCAGGGGGAAAGGAAGGAAGGCTCTGCTTGAACTTGCACGTTTATTTCAGGTTACCCCAAAGCCTTCCTGGTCTGCTGGCAAGGAGGCAGAGGCGGGCAGAGGGGGTGGAAGAAAGACTGCTCTCCACCCTTCTCCCACTGTGGGATAATGTTTTGCAACATCGCCAGCAGCAGCTGATGGCTCGCATGCACACGCTCAGAGTCCAAACAGAAAGCCGATTCTTCCCACCCTCGCAGGCCTGTGTGAAGTGTGGCATTTGGGGGTAATTAACTGCATGGACTCCTTAACTACTCCATGAACTACTTCATCTTACTTCATCGGGGAAGCAGAGATAAGAAGCCCAAGAATCCACAGATGGCCGCCGAGCATGCGTCAGCGCGACGCTGCCTGCCAAGTTTAGAGGACTCACTACACCGGCCCTCCAAGAGGTGGCGGCTCAGTAGCCGCGGTGCTGGTTCAGAACCCCAGCACAGGGGGACAAGGGACAAAAAAGCCTGTCTTTCAGGAAAACTGATTACGGCAGACAACTGGAGATGTTCCTCCTGACGGTGGTTGCCTTGGCGGGGTGTAAAGAAAATCACTGCTGATTTTGAAAAACTTTTAATGAGAAACTTTAACATGAAAAACCTCAAACATACAAAGTAGAGACTAGGGAAATGAACTCTCCCATGAATCCATTACTAGGCTCATTGGTGCTAAACATTTTGCCTTTCTCATTTCATCTCTGTGTCCCATTTTTGCTTAAGTGTTTGAAGCCAATACATTTAAAATGCAGTGTGTGGTTAAGTACCGTGACGGCATACCTCCCTCACTGTGTCTATCAGATAAAAACTTTTTACATGAATTCAAACCAATGACTACACGCAACACAGGAACACGCTCAAACCATATTCTTCGGTTATCTTGGCGCCTCCTGCCCAGGTGCAGGATTCAGAGAGCAGTAACGGCGGCAAGGGTTGGCATGCCACCATCAAGCTGGCTGACCGCGTGGCTTCCTCACCACTAATAGAAAATCAGAAGGATTAGTCCCTCAAAGCTTATCCAAACACCAAGTACTGCTATTCTCAGGCCTCTGAGGGCCCTCGTATGTTAACTGTAATATTGCCAATAATTTACTTGAATGCTCTTCTTTGAATAGTGCAATACAATATATGCACCTATGTAAATGCAAAGCCAATCCCCCCGCCCCTGGGGTGGGAACTAATCTCTAAAATACCATCATCAGATTACACACACCAGTGACTGCTGACGAGTGGAAAGACTCCAATCAGAAGCCCACACCCCAGAGGCAGCTACTACCAGGCTTCAGACATTTTTATGGATGTTAAAACTGTTTTATTGCTGAAATGAGTGGCTGGAAATCCTGCTCTGGCACCTCCACCCTCGAATGAACACATTAAGAGTCTCGGTGAGCCCAGCAGCTTGGGCCATTCACAGGCGCACCCTAGGCCAGCAGCACAGGGCTCACATGCTATCGGAAGATTCAGTTGCCTGACCCGCTCGGGTAGCTAATTCCAGCGTTTCCTCGCACCTGCCTTACCCGAGGGGCCTGTGGGGCAGAGCACCTGAGCGCCGCAGAGTTGGGGCTTCGTCAGGCCTGGGGAACAGACTAAGGCTGCTCTTGTATCTGTTTGCTCACAGATATTTATTAGGCTGCAGCTGAATTTGGCCTGAGACTCGCTTTCACTTAACACATTGATGTTGAGTGAAACTGTGGGGGAGGGGACCTACAGCCCCCTTCTATACCTGACCATCAGAAGTTACCATGTTTGCCAAAAACACCTATAGTGTGGCTGTCTCCCCACTTCTAAGCTTTCACTTATTTCCCTCCAGCTGGAATGCCCTCTTCTTTCTCCTTCTTTGACTATTTTCTCTCTGATAAAGCCTAGTTCAGGTCCTGCTTCCCCCAAAGTGCCTTCTCTAGCCATTAGGACTTGGGCACAGCAAGGCCATTCTGCACTGATTCACACTTCCCAGGACTGCAGGAATACCGGGAGGTACTGTGAGGGGCTGCGGTCTGCAGGGTCTCCGGCAGGGTCCCATGGACAGGATGCTCCCTAGCAGGGCCATGCTGAGCTGGCTCCTCCTCTCTCATCTCTCCCCGCCTGCTATGGGGCAGAGCAGCTCAAGTAATGCTGAAAACTCCTCCCCATCTGCCTGTGGACACACTCAGTGCTCGAAGGAGAAGGCCAGCTGGGTTTGTGCTACAGAGAGGAGGGGCAGGAATTTGGCCCCCAGGTGGGAAGGAAGAAACTCAGCTCAGCTGGGATCAGGAAGATGATGGAACAAAAGGCCTCTGGCGTGGGCCACTGTATTATAAAAGTTGATTCTGGAGAAAGTAGACCAACAGGGCTTGGGGGAGGACGGGGGACAATTTACCAAGGTCAGAATTTGGGCCACGAAAAATTCCCTGTGTTTCTCTTCTTTGTTTTTCTTTGTTAACAGCACAAGAGCAGAGGGAAGATTATTCTGGGGCAGGGGAGATGGGGGCACGGTGGAGGGGAGGCCCCGTTATAGCTCATAAACCTAGAGTGAATTAAATAGGATTCCCGTGTGTGGGTAATGTGGGTGAGTTCTACTGTACTTTACCAGGGAAAAAAGGCAGAATGGAATGTCTCTTCCCATGAGATTCACTTCATTAACTTCTCCCTGGCAAGTCACATCTTGCAGAGACAGCACCAACAAAGGTTCTTCCCTTGAATGAAACAGCAAAATTCTTGACTAATTTGTTCTGAACTAAGTTTCTCCCTTTGGGCTCCAGGAGTGACGCTATGCAGTATCTCAGGATGGCTGAGGAGTTTAACCCCTAGAATGACCACTGGTCTTGTCCCTTGGTCCCAGGACAGTCACCCGGGCAGCCCCAGGGCCACCATGCGGGCCCTCCCTCCCAGCCCAGAAGCAGGGGGAGCCGTTCTTCACTCCAGAGGGTTCCCAGGCTTTCCCCTCTGTGAACACCGAGCCCCGCCCTGGGCTGGCTTGCGGTTGTTTGTCCCAGGATCTGTGGCTCAGGCTAGGGAAGGGGCATCAGGCTGTGTGGGGTGCCAGCAGCAGGGGTCGGCACCCCTGAAATAACCCAGTATTTTCTTTCACTTTTTTCTCCATATCTCAAGGTCCAGGACAGGCCGAGGGTGACCAGCTCTGGAAGCATTCATGATACCAAGTATCTACGCAATGACTTCTTTTGTGTATTTTCTATTTGTATTAATTTAAACTTTTACTGGAAAATAGAATGTGTATGCACACATATTTGATGAAAAAGTCTCTCTCTTACTCTCAAACATGCAGGCATTGAAGAGCCTCTCTCCCATCTCAGAACCCCTGCACCAGCCGCTTCTATGGTAACTCCCACCAATGGGCTGTGTATCCGACCAGGAATTTCCAATGCATAGTATTCCACATAAAAGCAGGTATAGAAGAACACAGAGAAAATGCTTGTATTCTAGCAAACTCACACTATATACAGCATTAAGAACCTTGCTATTTTCACTTGCCAATGTCCCTTAGAGAGCTACTTGGGGCAACATATGGGAGTGTCCCATTCTTTTTAACAAATATCTAGTACTCCACTGCATGGATGCAATCTATGCATAAAATATATATCTTTGTTTAAGAATACAACATAGTTGTTATTTTGCAAAACCTGCATTACAAAAAATGCATAGTAATGAGAAAAGTCTCATTAACGCTTCCTCCCCGTTTTGTTTTGTTTTTTTTTTTAACTTTCAATCCTAACACTTCAAAGTCCCCCTGCCCCACAGGCTACCCTGAAATGATGACATGGGACCTTTACTTGGTGGCCAGCGGAGAGGACAGGGGTGGGAAGACAAAGGCCAGGCCCTCAGGGTTCTGCCTCCCCACCTGATCTCACGCTCAAACTTTTCCAGGCCTTTGTCTCTATGGTTACCTGCCAACCGCCCCCCTCGCCCTGGTAACATCAGCGAGACCTGGACAGAGACACTGACTGGGACCCTAAGAGCACACCGGCCTCGTGTTTGCGGAAGACACAAAAGGTAGGAGCCCCTGCCCTCAGGGAGCTTCCGTGCCATGACAAAGAGTAACAGGACACAGTCCCACTGATGAAAACTTCCCCCACAGACTCCTGAGCCCAGTCCACCCTGGCTGCTCTCACTGTTGCTTTGGCACTCTGCGCTTGGCCATGTTGTCAGTTATTTCATCGACCTTTGCACACCCACCCCTTCTATCTCCTAGGCAGCGGGACCTTAAACAGCCCTGTAAAAGTTACGGATTTGAAACGCCTGCACATTATCACTGGATTTTCTGAAACTTGCTCATTCAAGCAGAAAGGGAAAAAGTGGGTTTGGAAACTCTCTCTGGGAGACAAACAGCTGGCTAAGCCTCTGGCACAGAACCCCAACGCCGGGGGCAATGGGCCTGACAATTGGGACAGTGGTCTCATTTAAGGAGCTGCAGATGTGCGCTCTACCCTGGAGTGTCTTCGCAGACACCCAGCTGAGCGAGACAGAATCTCAGTGGGTCTCTAAAGACCCTCGGGAGGCCCCCCTTCCCCAGGCCTGCCCTCAAGATGAAGGCAGACGCAGTGAGTCCCGGCTGTGGGGAGGCTGTTCTCACTGGTCAAGAGCAGCCGGGTTTGTCCCAGATTTGTCTAATGCTCAGCATTTACACAGGAGCTGCCAGAGTCCTGAACTCACCCCTCGTTGGATGATTCTAGAAGAAGAAGGAAAAAACCATGCAGCTGTTTCAGCTTCTCCATCCTTGGAAAGACCTGCCAAGTAGGAGCTGGAAGGGGCCCAGGGCTGACGCTGCATCCTGAAGAAACTCTTTCCTAGACAGATTTTAGAGAACTGGGTCTGTGGGATAGAGGGCGGTGGGGGTGGAGGCAGGGTGGGCGGGGCAGGGCAGGCAGGGGAGGGGTTCTGAATTCTTTAGCGCCAAGGAGTGGCATTTGGGAACTGGGACACACCTCATGGCTATGCTGGGAAGGGAGTTTGTCACTACACCAGACATTTCCTGACCTAGTATTACTTCAGGTTCGCTAGGGTGTCTTGAGCGAACCTGGCCATGTCAGGCATGGAGAGGGGGCTACTACCTCTTCCTCTAGAACAGGGATCAGCAAACTATGGGCCACGGGCTAAACTGAACATGCCACCTATTTCGGTCTGTCCCCTGAGCTAAGAATGGCTTCTATGTTTTTATCGTATTTTTCAAAAGACTTTATTTATTTTTAGAGAAAAGGGAAGGGAGGGAGAAAGGCAGGGAGAGAAACAGGAATGCGAGAAACATCGATAGGTTGCCTCTTGCATGTGCCCTGACTGAGGACTGACCCTGCAACCCGGGCATGTGCCCTGACCAGGAAACAAACCGGTGACCTTTAGCTTTGCGGGACAACACCCAACCAATTGAGCCACACCAGTCAGGGCACTTCTCCATTTTTAAATGGTCAAAAGAAAATCTAAAGAGTAACACTTCATGACACGTGACGATGATGTGAAATGCAAATTGCAGAGCGTTCATAAAGAAAGGTTTTCCGGCGCACGGCCACTCCTGTCCGTTCACATATCGTCCATGGCGGAGCCATTGCCACACAGATCGCGTGGCTGCAAACCCTGAAGGATGCACTGGCTGCCCTTTACGGCACTTTGCGGGCCCAGGGTTCCAGCACAGACTCGGGGAGGTTATGCAGCTGCCGCTATGACCAGTAGAAAACACTCGTGGCACACAAACGTCCTACTGACAGAATTCAAAATGTGATAACAGAGGGCGATGTTTGAGGATACAGATGGACCGATGACCACGGAATTCTGTTTTTGAGGTGAAACGTTCTGCTTGCTGGAGCTCAGATTCGGTATTCCCTGCTGTCACATCAGTTGCAAGGGTCCATCTGTCAAAGTCACCCCTGGCTTGGAGGCCACTGGCCAGGACAAAAAAGAAGGTAACTACAACTTTCAGATTTCTTATTACAGTCACATAAGAGCCTAATTGGGAACAAATATAAAAGTTTTTACTGGATTCGAGCCAACAAAATACATCGCGGCCAGCTATATTGTTCCTCTCTACACACCCACCCCTCAAAATCACTCTCTTAAAGGAGCCACACACACTAAGCTTTGTTTGAGAGACTGGGCGATCTCCCAGACCCGGGGTCGTGTATATTCACCGGAGCAGAAGCACTTGGACCTGTAAAACTAGCCAGCATGTATGGGGCACCAACCACGTACCAGGCCTTGTGCCTGGACCTGGTGGAGGTGGAGGTGGGGCCGGGGTGGAGACTGCAATAGAAAAATCTGCACTTAAGGACTTGTGACTTAGAGGCAAAGAGAAGGAATAAACGCCAGCTAAATAATAGAACTAAACTCTGATGTCGATGACGTTGCTATGGTAGCATCTGACTTGCACTGCACGTAAGCAGCCTTCATTGGACCTTACACATGTGAATTTCTTTAATCCTAGGGTAGAGTATTCAGTTTCCCTTACTCAGGACCGAAGAACCTCTACAATCATTGCTCCTCTTTGAAAAGGATTACAGCAATTATCTAACTCAAAAAACCACAAGGAAGAGCATTTCGAAGCAATCGCATGGGCTGAAGCGACACTGCAAACTCAGACCCTGATAAGGCAGTTGCTGAACTTGTCATATCCAGAAGTGTCGACACTCTTTAAAACACACAACGACTCCAGCACTATCCGAGACATAGAAACACTGAAGACTTAAGATTAGGGAAACATGGAAAGAATAAAAGACCACCCAGGCAGAATCAGCCTAAGACAGGGAAACCATTGGAGCTTTCGGGCCTCCCTAGAAGTCACCACCCACAGCGCCACGAGGCAGGAGGGATGGGGATGAGCTGGTGGAGAGGTCCCTGTGGACTGGGCTCGGCGCATCCTTCACCTGCCTTCCCAATGCAGGGGAGGCAAAGCGCCTTCCCTTGGTGTTTTCAAATGTTGCTAGGGGCATTATAAAGTCAAGGTCATAACACACATATAAAACACCTCCTTTGACCCACAGTTTACTAATTCACACTCGCATCCCTTCCTCCTACCCCTCCCCCAACACCCAGACTTCCCAAGTCTAAGTACTCCTCGGGACAACCAAATGTGAGACGCTGCAAACTTCACCTTAACTGGCATGTGAAGAGTTATCACACACGTGTCGCAGACGGAATACTTTTCAGATTTTCTGAAATCCCTAGCAGATGTATTTCTTTCCTAAGACTCTCCCAAGAGGCCGGTCTCAAGGCAAGGACCAAATGTGTCCCAAAGCACTATCTGTAAACTAGATTAGTCCGGGTGAAGTCCAACCAAGGACGATGATGTGCTTCCTGGAAAGAGGCCATCGCTGTGCCCATAAAGGTATGGTGGAGTGGTACACAGGAAGGACACAAACATCCATTGACCATTTGCTGTATCGTAGACACTGTACGTCATGTCATAAGTATTTAGTCAAGGGAGTTTGCAGTAACTGTGACATCAGTGGTCAATGCTATCTATAGATTATCTATAAATGCTATCTATAGAACCAAGGTTTCGGCTAAAGAGCAGTTAATGGAGAGAATGGTTTCTGGTTTCCCCCAGTGTGAGCTCCCATACTCTTCTAGATACAAAAAGGAGTAAGGGGCATTTCTACCCCCAGATGCTTTCATTTCAATTCAGCGAGTGAGGAAACAAAGGGCTGGGGAAGCACAGAGAAAGGAGAACCTAGTGTCCTGAGAGGTGTGGGGAGAGAGCATCCCATAGGTGGCACTTCAAAGGTGACACTGAGAGTCCTCCCCACGTCTGAGGGACTCTGTAGAGGGCTCAAATGTGTTTTCTGCAAGATCTCACGGCAGCTGCTTCACACGTAACTGGTTTTGCTGGACCTTCGCTGGTGTCACCCCTCCAACGTGCTGTGTCCTTTTTAGCCAGGAAGCCTCTCGGGCAAGAAGGGATACTCCTGCAAAAGCAGAGCCCCAGTCAAGAGAAAGGGCCCTGAGAAGGAGGGTCAAACCACCCGGAGGCCTGTCACCTGCACATGGATTGCTCCACCAGCAAAGAATTTGAAGAAGCATTCTTCTGTACATTATTTCAGGAAGTCACAAGACAGCTACATCTATTTCTTTCTTGTTTCAATGCTAAACACGATTCTAAAATAAGCATTAGCTTTGTATTGACACAGGAAATTGACTGGAATTTTCCATCAGTCAGGTGTAAGGCTGTCTCATACTACTAAAGCTTCTATTACTTTATTAACCCTTACCACCTGATACCCTGGCAGACACCAGGATGGCATACAGACGAGGCTGGAATGCACAGTCAAGCCAGCACCCTTTCCAGGACAAGCCGAGAAGCTTTCTATGAATTAATATTAAAAGTGCTGCCATTGTCTTCATTATATCCCAAGAGGCCAGGAGATTTAGAATGTAAAGGAATATTCTAATATGATGGACCACAATTTCTACATGAGAACTGGTCTCTCTTCATAGAGCAATGGAGTCTTGCTTTCTCTGCAAATGTAACACCTTTCAGATTGTGAAATACCTCTGCAGCTAAGATGATTCCTGAAATTAAATTAGCCCCAGAAGACCAAAGGTAAGGGCCTGGAGGAAGAATGGCTCATGTTCCAGTTTCCTAAGACCCTACAGTCTAAGAAGTCCCCCAAGGGGACCCATGGAAGAACCAGCTCAGTGTCCAGGTCTTCGTGGGTGTTCTGGCCACCGTAGAAGGCCAAGAACACATCATGGGCCATCACTCAGAGGACCTGGGCCAGAGAGCCTCAGACCACCCCTATCCACAAGGAAGCATCTGGCCCTAGTGCATCACCAGATGGAGAAGAGGCTATTCCAACTATACCAGATTACATATACATATACACGCCACATATATAGTGCATATACCACATATAGTGTATATACCATATATATATATGATCTGTCCAGAAGGTATCCGGCATGTAATATGAAAAACAGAGACATTTATTGAAGATACAAGATACAAGAAACATTGTACATAGGACAATGACGCCTCAGTCTCCTTCTAAGTAGGCACCTTGGGACCTCACACAGTTCTCACAGTCACCATCAGCTGCCCTTTCATATTTTCCCGAATCTTACCGACAGTCTGAAGTCTCTTCCCCTTCAAAGGTGATTTTAGTTTTGGGAAAAGCCAGAAGCCACGGGGCACCACATCTGGACTGTAGGGGGCTGAGTCACCTGGGTGATTTGATGTTTTGCCAAAAAACTCTGTAGGAGATATGATGCATGAGCGGGCGTGTTGAGCTGGTGCATTGTTGTAAGGAAGCTACCAATCACCAGTTGCCCATAGCTGTGACCCTCTGAATAGCTTCCATGGAGGAATGCTCAAGCTTAATGCAAAATTTGATGCAGATTTGTTGCTCTACTCTCTCAGTCATTTTGATTGTGATGGCCACACAGTGCACATGCTCACTCAATGACCTCTACTGCCCCGCTGACTGGTACAGTGAAGTCGTCATTGTTCACGCACGTGCATTCCAGTCCACTCTCCTTGGCTTCCAGGTCATATCGATTTTGTGCAAACCATTCTCATTATAACAATGGCTGGACTTTTTCTGGAGAGACCTCATATATCACCTCTAACAGCTCTTCTGCAGTGGTGCTAGACTAGGTCAGCAAAAACAGGATCTTCAAAGGCAGGTCACACCGACCCAGCCTACATACACTATCTCCCCACAATAAAAAATAAAGAACAGTCACCTATTGCCCAGTGGAATAGTTAAAACATTGGGAAAATTCTCCCACAAAACAAATGTCTTTGGGGGATGATACAGAGAAGGAAGAGAGAGACAGACAGACATTTTCTCCTGTAGTGGAAGTTCTAAAATATTGAGGCAACTTGCATCACACTGTTCTTGCTATCTCCCAGCAAAGGCACTCTGACATTTCTCGATCCGTGGGGGTTTATTCCCACATTCCTATAAGTGAACGCTTCCAGGGCAGTCACATGATATTCTCTTAATGCCATAACCCCCAAACCCCAAGTCCTGGATGGAGTCTGAGGCAGCGAAAGTTAAGCAGGTCTCTTCCTTGAGTCAGTCAGTTCCCCCGCCTTACAACTCCCCAGAGGGTGAACACAGCCAAGGTCACGAGAGTGAGTCTGCTTGGGAAGAGACGATGATTTCATTGGTTGGGGCTTTGTATGTTTTATGTGGCAAATTCTCTTGCTATCCTTTTGCAAGGGGAGAAAAAAACAAAACAAAACTCCATTCCTGGCAGGGATTTGAGTTACACAATCTGGGAAGAGAAGGTAGCCAAAGGACTTCACCGTCCCACTGTCTGGGATCTCAGTGGCAATTTAGATGGAATTTACGTTCACGAGGCTTCCATTCCAAGGTGTGGGGCTCTCCTCAGAAGGCTCACTTATCTCAGTCATTCTACTGCTAGGGGGCACACAGTGGCTCCAGGGGAGACCCTAAGTGGGATTTTTCACCATAGTGCCCTGGACGTTTTCTCCACAAGGCACCCGAGGGCGCCTGGCCCAGAGCTTTTGAAAGACAACCCTGTCTGTCTCCTGTCTCAGGGTGGTCCATCTCAAAGCCTTGGTGGCCTACCATGGAAATGAAAAACTCTACCCTCACAGAATTGTAAGGTTAAACAAGATGATTTTTGTAGTGTTTTTCCGAAGGTATGGCAGTGAGAATTTTTTTTACCACAAGTGTCTAGATGGCAGGAACAATGTTGCATTTGATTGGCATGATCTCTAACTCTGCACTATATACAGGTGAGGTTTAATAAATGCTAGCGATGAGCGCATTTTTTAGAAATTAAGAGTGAGGGAACATGTCACAATATTATACAAATTAAAGCAGTGTTGTAATAGCATATCAATGAACCAAAAAATCAGGGAAAAATACTAGAATGTACAGAATAGGTTCTAGTATATGCAGTGATTTCAGTTATGCACAAGCATCGAGAAAAAGATAGAGCATTGAAAAAGACTGATGGTACAATATACAGTTAGACCCCTGTGTCATCACACCTCATGAAGAATTTCAGATTGTTCAAAAACTTAAAACAGGAAACAAAGATCACAAACGTACTAGAGGAAAACGTGGCTGGTGGGGATGGCCAAGCGGGCGGCTGCTTTGGAACACTGTCTGGCAGTTCCGCAAATGAGGAAACACGGAGTTACCGCGAGACCCAGAGCTCCTCGGTATTTAACCAAGAGAAACAAAAACACGTTGACCCCAGAACCTGTATGCCAATGTTTATAGCATCCTTACCCATAACAGCCAAAAGCAGAAACGACCCGTGTTCAGCACCAGATGAATGGATAAACGAAGCGTGTTATATCTATGCTTATACATGCCATCGAGTATTATTTGGCCATAAAAAGAAGTGAAGTACTGGCTGGTGACTTGCTACAACTTAGACTAACCCTCAAACACATGCCAATAAAGGAGCCAATCACAAGAATCTATATATTATGTAATTCCATCCAGATGAAAGGCCAGCAGAGGGCAATCCGTAGGGACAGAAAGTACGTTAGTGGCCGCTCGGGCTGGGGGGACAGGGTGACGGTGGAGGATGAGGAGGGATAGCTAAGGGTACGGGGAGTCTTTCCGAGGTGGTGAAAATGCTCTAGAGTCGGTGTGGTCACAGTTGCACATACCTGTGACTGTACTCACACTGAATCGTACACTTTGAATGGTGAACTAACTGCATGGCATGTGAGCGGTATCTTGATAAAGCTATTTTTAAAAAAAGAAAAATGATTTTTTAAAGTGTAATTTTAGGGAAAGACTTCCTAAGTATCAGAAGAATCTAGAGTCACGAGAGGAGACAAATTTGGTCACACATAGAAAAATCCTACTTCGGAAGAGTAAACAAACATAAAAGCAAGTCAAAAGATAAGAAACCCAAGTGGGGGGTTGCAATTCATACCCAGAGGGTTAATTTCCTTTACAGATGAAAAGCCCCAACAAAATTAATGTTAAAAGACCAACAATCCACAAGAAAAATGCGTAATGCACATGAACACTACCCACGAACACACACATATACACACACTCACGCGGCTTTTATAGACATGCAGCAGTGTTCAACTTTGCTTACAGCGAATATAATAACGGATTGTGTTGACGAGACTCCAGGGAAACAGACACTCTTGACATTTTGCTGACTAGAGCAACAAGGACACAGCTTCCCAGCAGGGCATTCGGCAATACCGAAATTCTAAGTGCACACATCCGTTACCCTAGCAAGTCCACTCCTGAGATTTCCTGCCACAGATTTTCTTCGTGTGTCTGAAATGACCTCCATGCAAGGTGGCTCTGTTTGTTATAGCAAAGGATTGGGGAAAAGGTAAATGCCATTAAAATTATATAAACTACACCATCTCCACATGGAAGAGGTACTGAGCACCACTGCTAAGAACGCAGCAGATCAATCAGGAAGGAGCATCAAGAGACAGCTGTAACTTACCAGTAAATAACAAGGTAACCAGTGAGCACGCTCCATTGGAATCAAAAAGGGGAAATTATATGTTCATAGCTGTGATACATGGATTCTTTTTCCGATGTCTACATAATAAGCTGGAGCAAAGGAGAGTGAACAGGGGTTGGAGGGGGGCTTACTTTTTACTGTGCCCTTTTGGATTTTAAAACTTTCCACCATGGAAGTTGTAAAGAGCAAAAGGGGCAACAGAAGAGTGAGGGCAGAGAAAGGATGGAGAGAAGGAAAGGAAGGGAGGGAGGAAGAGAGAGAAGGAAGAAGCTAGGGCAGGAGGAGGAGAGGAAAGGAAGGGAGTTGGGATTACTGCAGAGAGGAGGGAAAATGTTTGGACGAATATATCCTTGACTGATACTATCATTGAGGGTGGAATTCTAAGGATTTTCACATTCCATGTTATAAATTTTTGCTACATAGGCATATTTTATAATAAACATGTCTGGCTTTTCCTGTAAAATAGCAATTACAAATGTGTAGCTGTTGTTTATTCTATCTTAAATTATGTAAAACACCTCCACTGATGGGGGTGGGTGTGGCAAGAACAAAACAAAAGGGAGGAAGACAACCTGAATTGGCTAGGTTGGGCCCTACCAGCTTGGAAGCTTGACCTTTGATCTTTGTCCTAGAAAGTCAGAGGAGACACACCAGGAAGGTGGGATGTAAGCAGGGCTTGCAGAACTTGTTGGAAGTAGGGCTGGACCGCCTGGCCTGGGGCTGAGGCCGCTGAGCCACCTACTCCCAGCTACATACAGCCTCACTCTGGGGACAGAAGCCCTCGATGGCTCTACGTCACTCCCCGGTGTTTAATCCATCATCCTCTCCTACCTGGTTGCAGGAAGAATGCAACAGACACATTCGGGTCAGTAGGCCAGGGCCAAGTTCAGGTCCTGGGTCTAGCCCTTCATCTCTCTTAGCCCCAGTACCCTCGTCCATTCAACAACAGTGGGTGTGGTAACACACTCCGCCTAGGAGGACTGGACCCTCCAAAATCCAAGAATCCCATAAAGCAGGGGTGTCCAACGTTTTGATGTCTCTGTGCCATACTGGAAGAAGAGTTGTCTTGGGCCACACATTAAATACATTGCGATACGTAATCACAAAAAACCTCACATTTCAAATGAATTTACGATTTTGTGTTGGGCCACATTCTCAGCCATCCTGGGCTGCAAGTGGCCTACGGGCCACAGGTTGGATGCCCCTGGCAAGACTGCAAAGGGTTTTGCAAACGTATCAAAAGGAAGGGCCATCATCCTGTAAGTCGGATTCTAGAAGACAGTACTGAGAGATGGAATCATTCGCTCTGGTTATTCAGGGCATTTCTCAGAAGCCATCCTTTTCTCTGCTTCTTGCTGCCTTTAGCCTATCTCCGCGGCTGTTTGGGGCCTTCCTTGCTGAATCAATGGCATCTTGTCTGTGGTCTTGACCCAGCTCCAAGCGATGAACCAACTTCATTGGGAGCATCTGCTGAGAGCTCTCTGAGAAGAGCCATTGTTCCCCCCACACTTGTCCAAAGCCTCCATTTAGGGGTGGCTGTGAACGTGGATGGGGGACATTCATCACCAGCAACATTTGCCAACAAACAAGAGACAGCTGTCGGGCTCAAATGGTGTGTGGCTGAGTATTGCCTACGGTGAGATTTATTTTCCAAGCAAGAACATCCTCACTTATCTATTCCAAACTATAAGAAGTGGAGGAAACACTCACCTTTCCCTTGTCAAGCCAGAGTTCACGATCACCTCGCTAATCACACAGCATGCAATGCATCATGGGTGCACGTCAACAAGCAAGGCCTCCTGCACACTGGTTAAACACCTACCTCCAGGCCCTCTGGGAGAAGGGCCAGGTCACGCAAACCATGCCTATATAGCCAGGGGCCATCCATGCCTTGCTTCTCAACCACCACATGCACACAGCAGTGCTGGGTTCCCACTCAGCAGGGACTTTGGAAAGCTCAAGGTCTGGTTGAAGGAGGCAGATGGGAAACTGAACAGAAACTCCTGGGAATTGCCAGGAACAAAGTAAATGCCCACGTGTGTGCCACACACTCTTCTGTGCATTTTAGGGTCTATAAAACTAGCCACGGGGATAAGACAGGGCTACAAGGAACAGACACAGGTGTACTGCCTGGGTACCATGTGAAGTATGAGCAGCCAAGGCCACATGCAATCAATGAAAGTTGGCTTCCTGGAGGAAGGGGCAGTGGATGAAGGTGGGTGTGAGTGGCAAGCGCGAAGGGATGGGAACAATGGGAGCATGTTGTGTGTCATATACAACATCAGCTGAGGCCTGGCTGGGCCAGCTGGGGACACAACAGGGAGCTAGGACACCTGGAGCCCAGGCACAGAGAAAAGCCCCCTTTCAGAAAAGGTTATCTCATCAGGCCAAGGATCTCCTCAGAGATAGCCAGGCCTCAGCTGTTAGCAGTGTTAGGGAATCACACCAAGATGGTGGGACTGCAGAAAATGGACTCAACACCCCATTTAACATCAGATTCAAATGATGCTGTAGGTCAAGTTTAAAGCCATTTGAGGATGGAGATCAGGTCTAGCTCGATTGGGCTATACCAGGCAGCAGAATGTGCTCTAGAGCCTTAGGAAGCTACATTGGCTGTGAAGTTTTGCTTGGGCTGCCTCTGGCCTCAGTTTTCTCCACTCACAGAATAAGGATAATAATATTTTGGCTCATTCCTGCCTCCCTACCCCCATGCGCAGTCCTGATGCTGCTGGCCTGGAATGAAGTGAAAGTGTCTGTTAGGAAAGCTTTGGGAAGCCTTTCAGTAACATTCTGAGCTCAGCCAATCTCAGGGGAACAAGTCCCTGCATTCCAGGGGACTTCTCCAATGAAACAATGTCAAGATTGTCACGGAAAGTTTCTAAGATGCTTTTCCTGTTAGGACGCTCCCTAGTACAGTACTCCACTACCCCAGGGAGACAACAGGGACCTGGTGGTGGGTGAGAGTAGGTACTTCTGGTTCTCACCACCACCTCTCCAGAGTCTCTAAGGATTAAATGAGATAGTGAGAATAGAACGCCCGGGGTGGGATACTGCTGCTGAGCCTATGACCACGGTCACTGTCAGATGTGGGCAGCAAGGCTTTGACCCCCCTGGGAGTCTGAAACTCCATCTTCTGATATTGGGTTGGCCAAAAAGTTCATTTGTTTTTTTTTTCCCATAAGATGGCTCTAGTAGTGCTTAGTTGTCTTTAACTTTTTTCAAAACAATTAGGTTACATTGTACCATGATGGCTGCCATTTCAGTGTGCATTTAAAAAAGCTTATCAAAATTGGTGAATTTTTGTGTAGTCATTTTAATATTAAAGATGGAAAAAGATACACAACATTTATGGCATATTATGTCTTATTATTTCAAGAAAGGTAAAAATGCAACTGAAATGCCAAAAAATATTTGTGCAGTGCATGGAGAAGGTGCTGTGACTGATAGAACGTGTCAAAAGTGCTTTGTGAAGTTTCATGCTGGACATTTCTTGCTGGATGATGCTCCACAGTCAGGCAGACCAGTTGAAGTTGATAGTGATCAAATCGACACACTGAGAACAACTGACGTTCTACCATGGGAGAGACAGCCACCATACTCAAAATATCCAAATCAATAAAGGTATTGGTAAAAATTTAAAATGTGTCTTTCATTTTACTGAAAAAACCATATGGACTTTTTGGCCAACCCAATAGAAATAGCTTCCTCACCAGCCACTCTGTGACAGTTCAGTTTAAAGGCTCAGAAGGTAAAGGGGGCCAATTATACGTTGACAGAAGATGATGTGACTTTGAGTGGTGGGCACACAATGCAATATGCAGATCTGGTACCATAGAAATGGACGCCTGAAACCTATTTGACCCTATGAACCAATGCCATCCCAATAAAATTAATTAATTAATCAATTAATTAGAGGCTCAGGCCCTCAGTTACCCCATCACAAGACTTCTGACGCATCTTGCTGGGATATTTGTGAAGGAAAAAAATGGAACATAAGTTGGAATAAAATTAAGAGGTACTAGTATTAGTTATTATTTTTAATCATCGATCTTGATTCTTGATGTTCTGCTTAATATCAAGAAGGTGGCAATATCTGGAGAGCAGGGAAGACGCAGAAAGCCAGGGTTGGCAGTGGCGGGGCTCTCGCTCAAACAAAGGTAGTGCTGGGTTGAGAATTAGTCAGGAACAGATCAGCCATGACTGTGACAGCCCTGTGGACTTCCCTTTGCCTGGAACTGCAAGCCCCCATCCAACACTGAAATAGTCCTCTTTTAGGTGTGTTCATTCCTAGTTTTCAAAAACACTTTTATGCATAGTTCTTCAGTGATCTCCCCAAAAAGCCTGTGACAGGTGACATGAGCAGGAGGTATTATTACAGAAGGAGAAAACTGGGCCTGGGGATGGTGGACCCATGAGGCACGATGTCCTCATACACATGGCTTCTTCATGAAACAGTTTTCCCTCCCACACAGCCGGCCAGGCAGCATGACTGAGATAGAAGACCTTGGGCATCACAAGTAAACACAGCAGCTCATGGCAAAGTCAGCCCAACCACCCACCACCAATGTCTAGCACTGGGGGCTCTGACCACATGCTGAACCCACTGAAAAGCTCTCTAAATACAAGATTTCACTTATCCTTACACGCCTCCAAGGGAGAGTGCAACTGGCCCCTTTCAAGAACCTGAGGGTCAGAAAAAGTAACTGCCCAAGGTCAAAAGTGTCCAAGCTGGATATGAATCAGGTCTGCACAAGCCCTGCAGCTTTGAACCATTATTATTATCCCTACAATGGAACATTGGGGGAATACAGCATTCAATGCCTCTTAAAGGGACAAGCACTTCACTGATGTGGGTTGGCTCGGAGACCAAATAGCTGCCTTCCTTCCCTGGCTCTGCCTGGTGAAAAGGACATGGGGTCATCACTCAGGAATCTCAAGCAATTGTCCTACACCTGCCACAAGAGGCTGTCGGCCTGTGGGCTTACTCCACGCCCAATCTCACCCTCAGAAGTCCCTTCGCTAAAGTGTGGAAAACTTCAATAGGTCTGTAGCACCTCAAACTCCTTGGAAAAGCATGAAGGAGAATATTCTTTTAGGATGTGCTTGGATTTTTCCTGTAGAAAAGAAGGCTGCCTGGAATCCAGCGGCCACTGGGCTGGGTGGCTGGGAAACTACATGTCACTGCTTCAGAAGTGCTTTCAGAGTGAGCCCCAAGCTCCCTGCCTGGCCCTGCTCTCCCCCTCACCCCTATGCACACCCTCCCTGTTTCTAAGCCGGCTTGGCCCCCTGCACCCACCCACTCCACCCACACCACTGTAGCTCATGATGGCCTCAGAACCTCTGCTCTTGCTGTTCCCCTCACACAGCAGGCTCCTCCTCTTCACTTAGCTCTCAACTCCAGTGTCACCTACTCAGAGAGACTCTCCATGACCACCTGGCCCATGATGGCAATGCCACCACTACCATCCCCAAAGACTCTTACAACACCCTGTTTGCCTTTATTGTGTTAGTCACTACTCTTTGCAATGATCCTTTCTCAGAACTGTGTGTGCTTGCTCATAGGCTGCTCTCCTGCCCTAGGATGTGACCTCCACTGGGACAGGAGTCTCATGAATACTGTGCCCAGATTTATCCCAGCACCTAGACAGCAGCTGGCACACAGGGAAGCTCAGAAAATGCCTTCTGTGTGAATACCCAGAAACTCTCCCACGCAAAGCAACGGTTTAAGGACATCAGCAAACTGCA
>PVJI01023693.1:9250-23232 GCA_004026765.1 Micronycteris hirsuta
TTCACTTAGCATAATGCTCTCCAGTTCCATCCATGCTGTTGCAAAGGGTATAAGCTCCTTCTTCCTCTCTGCTGCGTAGAATTCCATTGTGTAAATGTACCATAGTTTCTTGATCCATTCATTTGTAGATGGGCACTTAGGTTGTTTCCAGCACTTGGCTATTGTGAATTGTGCTGCTATGAACATTGGAGTGCATAGGCTACATGCAAAAAAATGAAACTCGAGCACCAACTTACACCATACACAAAAATAAATTCAAGGTGGATAAAAGACTTAAATACAAGTCGTGACACGATAAAAGTCCTAGAGGAAAACGTTGGTAGGAAAATCTCAGACATTCCACGCAGCAACATCTTCAATGATATGTCCCCTAGAGCAAGGGACATAAAGGAAAGAATAAACAAATGGGATCTTATCAAAATAAAGAGCTTCTGTGGGGCTAATGACTCTCCTTATTTTAAAAAGAGGAAGGTAATTTGTGACTTGGATAGTCAAGGACAGATACAAATTGTAAATGTCCCCAAGTCAAAATTTGGGTTTCATTATTCTTATAAACTAATGAGTTTTTCTCCTGGCTAAAAGTCTCTGTGTCTCTCTGCATGTGTGTCTATATATACACATATGCTGTAAATGTGAGATAATTTTCTACCTCTGGATGGCATTGTTAAAATTAATTTAAAGGCAAGAGTTTGTAAGAATTGGATATATTAAAATTCTCAAGAATATAGAAATTAACTGAAATGTTTTTCAAGTTCACATGGTCTAAGATTAAATCTTAGTAAATAAAAGGTAGCTTAACTTTGTTAAAGTAAAACAGACATGTCTTTGTTTTGCCTGGGTTTTACAAAAATATGTTCATGTTAATAATTGACTTTTATGCCTATGAAAAAAATATCTCTAGAGGTTATAAAATGTTCAAGTTAAAAAGTGCTAATTGATTGCTTCTTAGTTTTCTTAGACATTGAAGTTTTAAGGTTTAAAATTTCAATATATGTAGAAATAACTTTATGGTGTTCCAATAAGACACATGAAACACTTCAAATATTTGTTTCTATATTAAATTGCATGAGAAGCATTGTAAATTAAGTGATGAAAAAATTTCAGGGTATACTAGAGGTAACGAATGATTGTAAATTAAATAGGGGTATGGGAAACGTGAGACGGCTGCTTTGTTCTTCCCAGCTTCCCAGCACCCTGTTTTTTGGTTTTTATATTCCTTCATACAACATAGTGCATTTAAGCTGTGCTTAAATTAAATGAAGGAATTTATGAATGACATTATTAAAAGGAGACATTTTTACACTATTGCCAAGCTAAAGAAGATATGAGATAACTTTTAACACCTTTTTTGTGGTGTATATAAATACTATAGTAGATGCCAAATACAGAAAGTTGAGACAGAAAGCAAAAGTCAGATCATGATAATTCACAGGACAAAAATGATCCAGAGTATTTTTGTTTTTGTTTTTCACAATGAGGGCCATAAGGCCTGACTACCTTTCATTTATCTGCCCTTCCTACTTGAGGAACATCCAGCCTCAACAGATTCCACATTTACAGTATTGCCCTATTCACAATAGTTAATAAGATAATGTTTATACTGAGATTTCCTAAGAATGAGTCTTCCTAGTGCTGTGAGGCCACACTTATCTGATCAAAAGTTTACTCATCAATGCATCCTCCAAATTGATTTATGACCGAAGGGGGTACAATGGATTTTTTTTAAAGGTTCTATGGAAACTAACCTCACAGGGTGTTTCTAACTGGGCAGGTCATGATGGGTAGTCATGCCCCTGACATATAACTTTTTAGTGAAAAGTTTATCTTTGCCTTAAGCAAGCCCTGTCTACTGCTTCTGTGCATCTAACATACTTTTGAAAGAATTACACTCAGGTAATCTTAACTATCCCATAATCCAGTCCCTGCCTTGCTCTCTCATCTCCATGTAACCTTCCTTAGTTCCCTCCTTAATTTCAAACGCATAAAAGAACCTATAAAACTGTTATTCTCCAGAGCACTTAAGATCTTACTCCATGGCATATGTTGGTTAAAATAAACTCTCACAAAAATTCAAAAAAATAATTTAACAGGCAAAATTAGTAAGAGGCAATCTTTTAATAGACTATTATGCTCCTATAGACAAATAATGCACATATGGAGCTTACTCTCTGTATCTTTGGCAAAGACCCTGTTTAGCAAGGTTCTCCTGAGTAACAGAAACAATAAAATAGAGTGTGTGTGTGTGTGTGTGTATGAAAGATGTGGAAAAATAATTTTATTGTGGTGTTGGTAGCTTCAGCTTAGATAGATAGATAGATAGATAGATAGATAGATAGATAGATAGATATTGATTTATTGTAAGGAATTAGCTCACATGATTATGTGATTATGGAAGGTGAAAATATACAATATATGTTATGAGCAAGCTGGAGACACAGAAGAACTGATGATATGAGTTCTAGCCCAAGTTCAAAGGCTTGAGAAATAAAGAGCTGTATGGTATAAGTTCCAGTCTGAAAACATGAAGGTTAAAGACCCAGAAGCTGAAGTTCCAGTTTGAGTACAAAAGCAAGAAAAAAGCTAATGCCCAGCTCTAGGCAGTCAAGCAGGAGGAATTGACTCTTATCCAAGGAAGGCTGTCTTTTTGTTCTATTCGTGTCTTCAACTGATTGCAGGAGGTCCACCCACATTAGAGAGGGCTGCTTTTTTTTTTTTTAACCAATTTAAATGTTACACTTAGAACAAGGAATCCCAGCCCCACAACAGAACTCCAGCCAGGGTTCCAGTGCCAACAAAAATTTCCTCATACTTTCTGGCTGTAAAAACCAAAGTGGATTGTGGCTGAGTGAGACAGAAGACTACTAGATTCCCAGGTATTCTTCTCAAAGGGCCCATGCACAGACTTACTCAGACTCACTCAATCTGACCTCCAGCATTAGAGCAGCAGCCCCAAAAGCACCAGGGACATATGGGGAGAAGTTGAATTATATAGCATCAGGGTGAGAGCTGGAGGGGTAGCTTTCTCCAAGACAAAAATACTAGCAGAGGCCATTGTTCCTTTTCTGAGCTCTCCCCCAGCAGAACCACAGAGCTGGCAGACAGGCACCATATCGGAGACTCCATCTACTTGGTTAACACTATTGGCCCCATCCTAGTGATTCCCTAAGACCCTGCCCTCTCAACTTGAACACCCATTTAAGCTGTTTCTAGTATTTTTTCCAGACAAAGAGCCTATCATGGCTCATGCTTTGGACTATCTAAAATCTCTCAAATAAGCAGCACCTGGCCTCAGTGTGACCCATTCCTCTTGCTAAGTGGCTCCAGGCCCAGCACTAACAGCAGCAGACCTTGGTTCACAGCTTGGCCTCTCTTGGGAACCTCCAAGCCCAGCACAAGTAGCAACAATCTAGAGATGACTTTGTAGCTCATGCTGGGTGACCCCGGGCAGGACATAGGTGGTAGGTGACCTTGACCTGTACCTGCCAGGAGGCCCCAGAGTCTTGTCATACTTAAGGAGCAGACTCAGTGGGTACCAGAGTCTTGCTAAAATAAGTCTTGCTCCATGGGGTTGGCCCCTGTATACCTGATCCTACATAGTGTTCACAGCCAGTTCTTGTAGCCCACTGGCTTGGAGGTAAATCTCTCCCATTACCATGCCAACAGGCATTAAAGCTTAACTACAACAGAAGGGTGTACACAGCCCAAATGTGAAACGCACCTGGAATGCCCAGCTTATGTGATCAGAGAGGCTATGCCACTGGATCATACAGAATACCTACTGTATAAGGCTACTCTACCAAGCCCAGAAGATGTACCAGCTCTACCTAATACATAGAAACCAACATAGAGAGGCTACCAAAATGAGAAGACAAAGAAACATGGCCCTAATGAAAGAACAGAACAAAAGTCCAGAAAAAGAACTAAACAAAATGGAAACAAGCAGTCTACCAGATGTAGAGTTCAAAACACTGGTTATAAGGATGCTCAGTGAACTTAGGGGGAAAATAGATGAATTTAGTAAGAACATCAACAAAGAAATAAGAAACATAAAAACTAAACTAGAGAATATAAGAAAGAACCAGTCAAAAATGAAGAATACATTAACTGAAATGAAACATATGTTACAAGGAATCAGGAGTGGAGTAGATGAAGCAGAGGATCAAATCAGAGATATGGAAAATAAGGAAGCAGAAAACACTCAATCAGAACAGCAAAAAAAAAAAAAAAAATGAAGACAGTATAGGGATCCTCTGGGACAACTTTAAGTGTATAATATTCTCATCCTGGGGGTACCAGAAGGAGAAGACAGGGAGTGAGGAATTGAAAACAAATATGAAAAAATAATGACAGGAAACTTCTTTAACCTGGTGAAAAGAACACACATACAAGTCCAGGAAGTGCAGAGATTCCAAAACAAGATGAATCCAAAGAGGCCCATACAAAGAGACATCATAATTAAAATGCCAAAGATTAAAGACAAAGAGAGAATCCTAAAAGCAGCAATAGAACTGTAAGAAGCTTCCATAAGACTGTCAGCTGATTTCTCAATAGAAACTTTACAGGCCAGAGGGATTAGCATAAAATATTCGAAGTGATAAAAAACAAGGACCTACAACCAAGATTAATCTACACAGCAAAGCTATCATTTAGAATTAAAGGAGAAATAAAGAGTTTTCCAGACAAGACAAAGCTAAAGGAAAGAGTTCATTACAGCCAAACCAGTATTATAAGAAATTTTAAGGATCTTCTTTGAGATGGGAGGGGGGTTGGGGTGTTGGGTAAAAAAAAGGTGAAGGAATTAAGAAGTACAGCCCTGGCCAGGTGGCTCAGTTGGTTGTAGCATTGTCCTGTGCACCAAAAAAAATGTTATGGGTTCAATTCCTGGTCAGGGCACATACCTAGGTTGCAGGTTCAATCCTCAGTTGGGGCATGTATGGGAGACAACTGGCTGATGCTTCTCTCTCACATGAATGTTTCTCTCTCTCTCTCTCTCTTTCCCTTCACCTCTTCTAAAATCAATAAACAAATCTTTGGGCGAGGATTGAAAAAAAAAGACATAAAATTGGTAGTTACAGAATAGTCATGGGGATGTAAAGCACAGCCTAGGGAATATAGCAATACAATAATATTATAATAACTATGAACGATGTCAGATAGGCACTAGGTTTTATCAGGGTGATAACTTAGTAACTTATATAATGTCTAATCACTGGATTATACACCTGAAACTAGTATACTACTGTGTGTCAACTGTAATTGAAAAATAAAAAACTATTAAAGTAAAAAATAAATAAATAAATTTTCTTTACCATGAAGAAACAAAAGTGAAATCCAGTTTTTGATGTATGACATTCATCACACTTCACTGTGATTGCTTAATTCTTTTTCTTCTCTGCCTGACAGTGGGTACCGCAGGGACAGAAACCGTGTATGCTTCTTGACCCACTGCCACCCCCAGCTCTCAGCACAGGGCCTGAATGAAAGGAGCCCAGGTTTAAAAAGAATAAAAGTTTCTCTCATCTAGAAACATCCTCCCAGGCTCCCCTTGAATAGTGTTTGACCAATGTCTGAGCATCCCATGGCCTTTGCAAGCTGGCACATAGCGCCAACTGTAACAGGCCTCTCTCTGCTGCTTATTCCTTGAACACTAGAATAATTGGGCCCTATGACTTTCTACTTGTTCTACTTCTATTGCTGATTTCATTTCTGTTTGACGCATTCTTTCTTTAGATGATCTTGCAGCTCTTTTCTCTCTTTAAAGTAACTTTCAATAACTCTACTCTTGTCCATGTTGCATAGATTTTTATTTTAGTTTAACTATTTCTACATTAATTCCTATGATTAGGGAAAGCATCATATCCATCTATCTACACTCCTATGCAACTCTAATGTGACATATTTCCCAAATGCTATAATAATAATATAAATATTATAAAGATTCATATAATAATACTTACTATATAATAAGGATAATAAGGGAAAAGATATATAGAAAACAGTGGAAGTAATACATGTGTAAAAACAGAGGTTTCCTTCCTTAGCAGTAAATCAGTTTTTTTAAATGTTTATTGCTATGAATTAGAACAAGTAAAATATATTTTTTTCTATTGCTTTTATTATATTTTATTTATCACTCACAGAAAATGCATTGTCCAGGGCTTTTGCACATGCAGTTCCCTTTACATGAACATTTTTTCCCCAAGTTGATTGAGATATAATTGACATATAACATTGGATAAGTTTAAGGTGTAGAAACATAATGATTTTGTACATGTATATATTGTGATATTAGTTTTATTTTCATTAATTGTCTGTTTGTCTTGTCTTTAAGTGTTGAATTTTTTTAAAAAGATTTTATTTATTTATTTTTAGAGAGAGGGGAAGGGAGGAAGAAAGAGAGGGAGAGAAACAGCAATGTATGGTTGCCTCTCACATGGCCCTCACTGGGGACCTGACCTGCAGCCCAGGCATGTGCCCTGACTGGGAATCGAACCGGGACCCCTTGGTTCCCAGCCCGCGCTCAATCCACTGAGCTACACCAGCCAGGGCTAAGTGTTGAATTTTTAAGAAGCCAATCACACTATTCCTGACTTCAGCTGTTCTCTTTTTTTTCTTCTCTAGTTTCAGAAGCCTTCTTATTTCTTCTTGGTAAAGTTTAAACTTCCATCATGCTTAGAAAAACTCCAGAATGAAACATACTCAGTAATGGCTCATTCTGAAACACTACTTTCCTTGGTCATTTGCTTGCTTATCTAATCACAACTTTCAGTTTTATTCCCTGGCGCTCTCGACTCACTCCCGCCTGTTCATGCCCTGTAAGCCTGTCTCATTGGCTTCTGTGCCTTGACATTCAGCGACTCTCCTCCAATAACTAATCTGCCCTCATGGCTTCAATCATGCGTGCATCTGGAAAACAGAAGCCAAGACAGAAGAGAAAATGGGCAAGGAGCAAGTAGAGGCTGAGAGCCATCAGACTGAAATGTTATCCTGGACCCAAGTGAACCAGAGAGGAAAGGAAAGTCGGAAACATCCTAGACTGCTGTGTAATTCTCAGGACTGTTTGGCAAAGTCACCGGAGAATCCTCAAACCTGGGGTCTCATCTCCCTTCCATACCCAATCATTGCAGGAAGCAGCCTCACACTTAGACAAGATTTGGGAAATTTTATTATTATTATCATTAGTGTAATTCCTGGAAAGAGTTTGTGAAGCACTTTCCAAACCAATAGATGGATGAGAGAATAATACACCAACTTAGCACATTCAATTTAAATATTATTCAGAGGGAAATGGGGGCAGGGAAAATTCCCTTGCTCTTTGATTCCAAAATTAAGTCTACATTTCTAATTTTTCAAAGAGATTTAATACATATATCTGGAAGCATACACATCTCAATTTATAAGACTAATTTACCCTCAATTGTTTTTATAACTCCAGTATGTCATTTTGCATGACAACTTTCTTATCTTCATAAAGTAGGTCATTTTAATAATGCATAATAGTTATTGAGAATTTTTGTTGAAAACCCATTATTTACAGTAGCCTTGGGTGAAAGACAGGCAGCATGCTTTATTTATGACTATACACTGTTATATGTAACTTTCTGAGTTTTACCAGGTTGCTTAGAAAACAAAAATACTACTTCTAGAAGCATCTTCTGTTAAAGCATCCTATGTTCAGAAGAAACTGAACAAATCTAACAATGCAAACTTCATACGTACTTATGCTACTTCTTTATAAAGCTTGGGCTCTGGGTGCCAGTCTTCCATGGCTCCTGTAAACAGCAACTTTACCACCAAGTCTCATGAACTTGGGAATCCAAACATTCTTACAGCCTACTGCGTAAGTCTTACCCCAAACCTGCACAGAGGTCAAAGTCCCTCCCTTTGGCCTTAATGCTGCACCGTTTTATCCAAGCAGGAGCTTTGCCCCTATCCTAAGAGTCAGGCCCTCCTTCAGCTGCTCTCTCAGGCCACCCCAGGTAACCAACTCCACACCCACCACTTCCACCCTCAGGAGGACCACACTCCTGCTGGGTTCGTCCTGGACCCTCAGAGCAGGAGCAACCCAATATTTCCCAGGAAACCACAGCAACAGGAGGAAAAAATGATATCCTGATCTGCAGTGCCTAATCTTGCTCAGTAAGGTTTTCTTAAAGACACAACTTGATACACTTTTCAAGAGGATGGATTGGCTAAGATTAACATGACAGGTGACCCGATATTCTCTATCTTTAATATGTACTTACCCTTGTGAGGGTGGAAAAAAATTTCCTCTATCCTTCTAGGTTCTATCAGCTGGTCTAATAATTAAATTGACATGAGACAGGTTAACAAGAAAAGAAAAGTAAAATAAAATGTAATTACATACATATGTGCGGGAACCCCACAAGCAGGAGAAGTTCAGACAGAAAGGTAAAATGAGGTATATGTGACAAACAGCTAAAGAATGAGAAAAGGTGTCCTGGGGTTTAAGAGGGGAAGAGGACATTTCTCAGCTAAAAACAGCAGATGTTGAGTAATTAGAAGTTTGCTCTGTCCTATAGATAGGTCTTAAAAAAAAGTAATTTCTGGTAATAACTCTTATTATGGGCATGACCCCCAATTTAAATTCCTTAAAGAAGAGGTAAAAGTTTTTCTTGAAGCCACAGAGTCTTGAGTACCTTCTGCTCAAAACAATCCACATGCCAAAGTGGCTCATCTTGGAAGGACCTGTTTTGAACTCCTTCACCGTCCTTTACCTCATTCTCACCCAGCGTTTTCCTTTGTTCTTGGGGCCGTGTTTCTTACCGGGATATCCCTTCAGTTTGTGCCTATACATTGAGAGTTGCCACATCGCTGTCTTCCTCCGCAGGTGGCTCAGAATATGAGAGCCATATGTCCCAAGGGTCTTTTTCAGACAGTTTCTACCGGTATCACCCAAGGCAAGTGGCAATGTGTAGAGTATGCTAAATGCGGAATTTGGCAGATGGGAAACTGTGGCCTCAGCTTTGGAACCCAGCATTGAGTATTAGAAGACAAAAGACAGCAGAGCCCTGGCTGGTGTGGCTCTGTGGATTGAGCATCAGCCTGCCAAATGAAAAGTTGCTGGTTTGATTCCCAGTCAGGGCACATGCCTGGGTTGAGGGCCAGGTCCCTAGCTGGGGGCATGCAAGAAGCAATGAGTCAATGTTTCTCTCACACATCAATGTTTCTCTCCCTCTCTTTCTACCTTCCTTTCCTTTCTCTAAAAATAAATAAATAAATATAATCTTTTTTTAAAAAAGACAGCAGAAGAAATTTAGGGAGCAAGAACTTCACTGTGCTCTTGGAAGGGGGTGATGGCGGGTCTGTCACGTTCCTTGTCTTGGTCCTCAGGTGCAGTTCAAGGTGGTGGTATCAGCCTTCTCCCTGAGTGAACTGCCCAGCAAGGCTGACCGCATTGAGGTGGTCCAAACCTTGTGGCACAAGACAAGTGATTTTCTGGTGAGTTGAAATCCCTTTTCCCCTTCAAGTTTTAAAGCAGCTTCACAGTTTTTATGCTTTTCCTTCTCTTCATTGGAGCTTGTCTTCATTCTTGATCATTTTTCCTCCTGCATAGATTCCTTTGTTTCTCTTTCAGAGTCACCATCCCCATCTCACATAAAATGAGATTTCCTTTAGGGCTGCTGTTCCATCTGTGAATGCTCTTGTAGAGCTACTGACATTCATGCATGGGAGATCAAAATATTCAATACTTTTGCTCCAACCTTCTAGCTGGGCTAATAATCAAATTAACACACATAAATTAACAGGAGAAAATAAAAAATCAAAATTTTAATATATGCACATGGGGAAATCACATATGCATAATAATTCAAAAGACAGCTAAGCAGCATTGAGTATATATGACATTTTGGACAAGGGAGAAAAGTGGAGAAATAGGTGTTAGATTTTAGAAGTGTGAATGGGTGACTTACAGGTCGTTGAGGAAGAGCAGAATACACATGGCAGGCATAATGTTGCTAGACAAGTCAGAAACAATGGGACACAGGGAGTATCTAGCTAACAGACCCCTGCCTGAACCCCTCTTACTTATCATACTTAATTCAAATTTTTAGGCTAAGGCAATATCCTAAGATTCCCTTCCTCAAGTAGGCCTTTCCATCTAAATCTCTTAGGCAAGAAAGGAGAGGGTCAAAGGATCTTTCTGAGTCTTTTGTTTCTTAAAAAAATAGCTTTATATCAATATTTCATGAAGACAACTTTTGGGTAGTAAAACTTTGGATCCCTTCATATATTTTCATGTAATTCAGGGCTTCTGCTCATTCTCCCTTGTGAACAGATACTGGTGGAGAGCGGAACAAAAGCAGGGCACTGCCTTCTCGTGGAAGCCAGGGACCTGGTCCTTAAGGTAAGGTTCTTTCTCCTCGCCCTCCTGCCCCCCACCTCTCTGTCACCAGTTACTGGTACTCTCTTGAAAACTGAAAAGACTGTCATACAAAGGTTAGGGTGACTCTCAGGAAAGTAGGGACATAAAGTCATTACAATGTAGGGTGGTGGCTGGCAAACTAGGGCCTGTGGATCAAACCCGACTGCCACCTGTGTGTGTATGAGCCAGGCTTGTTTGAGTGTCTGTTGTGCATGGCTGCTTTCACACTACAAGTGGCAGAGCTGAGTATTGGGACAGAAACACATTTTGGCTACTCTCTGGAACTTTAAGAAAAATAGTTTGCTGACCCCTGACCTAGGACATGGTTGAGCCAAAAACTTGATCTCTTTGGGAGTGTATGAGCCAGTGTATGGTCATGAATTTAATTGTCCTGGAGTGGGGTTTTTTGAGAGTGGAGTTGCTGACAAGGAGAGCGCCATCCTATGTGCCAAGTTCCTGCCCTTCTGCTGCAAAGAGTTCTTTGTTTTGAGTATTAGAGAAGCAGCCAGCTTAACTCAAAGAACATAGTTAAAAATTACCAGGATTGAAGGTTAAAGGAGTCCTCGGTTGACTGAGTGCAGAGATTGACTTATAAGAATAGACCCCTCAGGCCCAACTAAACTTTTTTTTTTTATTTCCTTTGATTTCAGGGAAAGGAGAAGTCACCCCTGGACCCTCGACCTGGTTTTGTCTTTGCCCCAGTGAGTATTACTTCTACCTTTCCCAGCATGCAAAGCTCTGAGCTCAGCTGTGTCCAGGATACGTGAGAGGGCAGAGCCAAGCCACCCTCCACGGCTTTGTGTCCCTGTCCAAGTTCTTCTTCGTGGGTTCCCCGCTCTCCCCGCCCCTGCTCCTGAGCTCCTTATCCTTAGCCCTTCCTGACCCTGTCCCTCTTAGTTTTCAGTTTTATGATCTGTGGTTCTTTGTCCTACCTCATGTTTTCTTATGTGTGTTTACAGTGTCCCCATGAACTTCCTTGTCCCCAGCTGACAGCCTCTAAGCCCCTGGCCTGTAGCTTTTCCCAGGCTTACCATCCCATCCCCTTCAGCTGGGTATGTACCCTGGGACTATTACAGCAGGGAGGAAATAGCTTGGAAAAGCAGGATAAAAATGAATCAGCAGTGGGAAGAGTTGGAAAATTCAGCGAATAGCCTGGAGATTATAGGGCCCGAATGTACATGTGATGACTCATCCCCGAATGAGTATGAAAAGGGCGGCAGGAATGGGGTCAAATTTTTGTTCCCTTATCTTTCTCCACAAAGCAGTCTCTCTGTCCTTACCTTAGAACAAGAAGCCAAAGGAGGAAAAGTTCTCAGTGGTGATCCTTGCCCGGGGGTCTCCAGAGGAGGACACTTGCTGGCCCTGGATCACTCAGCCTGTCCTTAAATGGCCACGCCATGTGCACTGTCACCTGTGCTGTCCAGATGGGCACATGCAGCATGCTGTGATCACCGCTCGCCAGCACGGCAGGTATAGAGGCTGTGACCAAAACTAGGGGAGGTGGCAGCAACCTACAGCCCACCTTGACCTCTGTGTTTCACAGGGATTTGTATCGCTGTGCCCGGGTCAGCTCCTGGGGCGATCTCTTACCTGTGACCACGCCATCTGTGCTTCCTCCATTCCCTGCTAAAGATCCCTCTGAGAGCTGACAAGGACCTGTAACAAGAGTTTTCTTGTATCATGCCTGCCTGCCAAGGCTAAAGCTACCTGGTATCCAGGGTGGGAGTGCCGGTATTCCTATATGTCTGCATTTGTTTGAGGTTTTAACAATAATTAAAAGTTTTCAAAGAATGGAAATGGGTCTCGTGATTCTTATAGAGGTCGGTCGTCACAGCTGTAACGAAGCGAGTGCTGAGCTGCGATGCCTTTCTTCCCACGCAGATCTCAAGCTCACCCTCTCCTGTAGGAACACTGCTCCTTCTGTGAGACCAGGACTTGGCTCAACAGGTCTCAAGGTGTTAGACCACCTGAATAGGGGACTAGCAGCTGCTTAGCCTCTGGCTTTTCTCCCGCCTTCCTTTTCTTTCATCTCTCTCGGGGTTCATCAGCTCCCCCCGAGTCTGCCTCGTGAGTTTTCCTCAGGAGTTGATCTCTTCGGGACTGAATCTTCCCTCCCCCATATGCCTTCCCCGCCATATGTCCTTCAGTTTGCTTGGTTCGTTTCTGTTTTCCCCTAGGCCTTGCTGTTTCAGAGCCAGAGCAGCTTCCATTGTATTAAAACTCAGTCTCTCTCCCACAGTACGCATCAGGAAATAGGCACAATCAGAAGTGGTAACAGAATCAGTGTTGTCATACTAGAAATCTGTACGTCCCACTAGGCATTTCCATGCCTGGAGCTATTATTCTGGGGTTACAGGAAAGGGGAGTCCCCTCATGTACTAGTTCCCACCTCCTTCCTAACTGTTCCCCCACTACCCCACCCCGCCCCCCAACCCAGGCCCCAAATCCCCTCTGAAAGGCTATGGTTCAGGTGTCAGCATAGCGACCTATGAGACCTGGGTTGGGTAGAGAGGGTATGGAAGGTTTAGATCAGATGTCCTGAGTGAAGCAGGACCAGATTATCCCCAACACAAAATAGCTGGGAAGTAGCTACCACAGACTGGATTAGACCAGCTCCTGACATGAATTAAAACAGTCCACAGCCCTTGGCTTATTCATGGAACTGAAGAGAAGACTGAGCACAGGGCTGCGCCTGGCAGGGAGTCGAGTTTCTGGCTTTAAAGCTCAGGAGGGTGTGAGCCAAGGGAGGGGCCTTCACTTAAAAGGCAGGCAGGAAGCTGGGGCAGGGCCCCAGTCAGCTATGCAAGGCTCTGCAAGCGGAGGCAGCACCAAACAGGACCCGACAGCCTCCTGAAACCTGGGGAGTGGACACCGCAGCTTTGACCACCCAAGGCACCACCCCTGCTCCAGAGCTTGTAACTCCATTTGTCACCTGAGGCCTCTGCTTATCCGGTGCCCCGAGGATGGAACTACTAATAGGAGTAAAAATTGGCTGCCTATTTGCCCTGCTGGCTCTCACCCTTGTCTGTGGCCTCATTCCCATCTGCTTCAAATGGTTCCAGGTTGAGGCAGCCACAGGTATAGCCCTTCCACATCTCTGACCCCATAACCTAAGTCTGACTTCAACCCTGTCGCCCTATCCTGACGCCTTGCTCTGACTCTCTTGCCACCCCAAGCTTGGAGGTCGGGTGCTGCCTGTTGCTCTTTAGTCACCTTCGTCCGTCTCATTTAGTCACTCGTTGCCAGCTGCATTGTCGCTCTTGCTTTTCACCAGGTCATCGCCGCCAGGTCCTCAGCCTCCTGCGCTGCATTTCCGCCGGCATTTTCCTGGGCGCGGGGCTCATGCACATGACTGCTGTGGCCCTGGAGGGAATTGAATCGGAGATCCAGAACTTCATGATGCAGGTGAGCAGCTGAGTAGCAGGGCTGAGAGGCCAGAATGATGAGCAGAACCAAGGGGAGAAGGGGAAAGTGATGGAGCCAAGGACACGGGTGGCCCGGCAGGGAAGATGACAGCTTTTGTGTTCTGTGGAATGACAACGGGTCAGACTGAGCTTTAAGGAAAGCCGTGGAGCTGAAGGGACAGGAAGCTGAG